>JANHGL010008468.1:0-24944 GCA_024611195.1 Ceyx melanurus
AAAGGCTCCACCTTCTCCTCTATTCCTCTCTTCTGGAAGCTGATAAAGTCAAGGAGACTTTTCAGGTTTTTGTTTTTTTTCCTGCTGGTTTGTTCCCCAGCCCCTTCCCCCCCCCCCCCCCCCCCCCCCGCGAAAAAAAACCCAAACCAGATGATTTTCCAAGTGATTCTGCACATCCAGGAGGCCTTTTATTTAGGAGTGTTTTATCTAGCAAAGTCATGGCTGATGAAATGCAGGCAGCTGAGTCCTATTATATTTCTAGAAATGTGTTTTACCTTCTTTTCTGAAAGGTCATGGTCCAGCTCATCTTCAGAATCCTCCTCACTCTGCTGCTGTTGCTGCTGCTCCTGCATGTCCTTCATTTTAATCAGCAGCTCTGCCTTGGGTGCAGATGTGCTGTAGTAAGTGGAATTGGTTGTCAGGGAGATGGCAGATGGCACACTCTGCTCCTCTTTCCTGGGGAAAAAAAAAAGTCAAAACTTTCATTAACTGCCTTGAAGCAAATCCCTGAAAAGCAAGGACCATCTTTTAGAGCCATCATTTCCACCAGGCAAGAAGGAAAGCCAAACTGCAGGAGAACTTTCATCAGTACAAGGATTTAAATGGAACTGAGATGCCTCTGCTAGAAAGAAAAAGTTGTATTTTACTAGGTAGTGCAATACCTCAGTATCCTTTCAGACTGCCAAACCAGGAATACTATAGTGTATTTCTCTTTTGATTATGGGAATTACACAGGAACTTCTCAAGAAGGCTACAACTTAGCTTGCTAACTCATACCAAGGAAAAAAAAAAAAAGATCCAGAGAACATCAACATCAATGGAATTTAATGGAATTTAAGTTCTTTATAACTTTGTTCTCATTAGCTTCCAGGAATGCCTCATGTCCACTTCGGGTTGTCTCTTAAATTTTCATCACATAAAAAAAGACTAAAATATTGTTCCTTCTCTATCCAGTTACTGGACTGGATGATCTTGGTAGAACATCTAATTGCTTTGAAATAGATATTAATTATTCCTCAAGTTCTCACAAAAATGGTTTGCAACTGGGACTTGGGAAATTCTGCATATTGTACACCACTGTTCTTTATCTGTCATGAATGGTTTCATTAGCAGCATTGCATTTGATGGCTGTTCTAACAGAAAAGCCTCAGAAAAGCCCTACAAACCTCAAGAGCAGGAAAAAAAAGTGACAGAGAAAACAATACTCACTTCTCCTCTGCAAGTTTTGGAGAGGGAACCTTTGGCAGGAGCTTCCTGCGCTGCTGAGCTTCTTCTAGGAGGTGTTCATCTTTAGGGAATATCCCAACCATCAGGTCCATGGTTGTTTTGATCTTCACGTTAGGATCTAGTATGTCTGCCAGAGATTTGTCTCTTCCCACAATTTCCCTGGCTAGCTCCTCTGACTTCCAGTCTTCAAAAGTCTTCTCTTTGGCCTTCACGTAGCTGACGGGTGGCGTGGCAGAGCTGCTGTCCTTCAGGTTGCTCACAGGTTCCTCAGCTGGTGGAGGATCAGCTGCTTTGCTTTTGGCTTCTGGCTCTGGCTCCACACCTTGCCTGGTGTAAGCACAGAAGCGGGAGTAGGACTGCTCAGAAGTGCTGAGGGTTTTAATCTGGTCCTTTTCCAAACCACTGGGTAAAGCAGGAGGCTCCATGGTGCTGACCAGACTCTGGCGACTCTCCTTCTCTGTGCTGCTCTCAGAGTGAACTATCTTGATGGGAACCATTTTCACCGTGGTGTTGTTGTCAATGACCCTTTCAATCCTGGAAAAGGGGGAGAATTCCTTTTCAGAATCACACAATCACAGAGTGTGAGGGGTTGGAAGCTCATCTAGTGCAACCCCCCTGCCAGAGCAGGGGCACCTAGACCAAGTCCCCCAGGAACAGATCCAGGGGGGGCTGGAATGTCTCCAGAGCAGGAGACTCCACAACCTCCCTGGGCAGCCCCTGCCAGGCTCTGCCACCCTCACTGGCAACAAGTTTCTCCTTCTGTTTCCCCTCAACTTCTTGTGCTTCAGAAATGGAAGAAACCTACATCTCAGTCCTCACCTGTAAAGCAGAGAAGCCTAGAGATGAAGGAAGGTAGAGAAGAGATTTAGGTAATGGAATATTCCTGGCAGTGTATCTCAAACCCCAAATCTGGATGTTTTCTGCCCAACAGTGTTATAGTTTGTCTAAGTAACCTTAACATCAGCCATGAGCCACACCCAGAGGTACATGACTCCTGTTGGTTTGTGTGCGTGAGGGTCTAACCTCAGCAGCCAGACCCCACATTTAAGGCAATGCTGCTGAACCACCTTTTAAGCCCTTTGCTGCCACACACAGAGGCAAACACGCCTCCAGCTCATCCTCCTCACCTCATGGATCCAACAGTGGCCTCAGCTGTTGGCCTGACAGGCAGCTTGGCTGCCTGGGGAGGTTGTGATGCCCTCACAGAGCAGATGGAAGCATCCTGCAGGCTAGGCATTTACTGAGCTACAAGACCAACAAATAATCACACATGGAAAACCTGGAAATCATTCAAAACTCAATGGCATGGTTTAGAAACAAACCAACAACACTGCATTGGTTAAAATTTCGCAGATGATCTCTTCAACCCCAGTGTTCTGGTTTCTAAAACCAACAGTGTTCTAGTTTTGTACTCAGAGAAGAAAATCCAGCCACTGAAGAGGATGATGCACAATTCTAGATACTCCTTTTAAGGGAAGCTTAGAGCAAAAATTTGGTACTGCATAGTACAAAGGGCCACCTTGGACAGTCAGTAAAGCAAGATATTTAAAGAGGAGGCCAAGTCAGATTTGTAAATTGGACAATAACATGTTAAATACCATTACTGAGACATCTGTACTGGATGCAACCCATAGAAGAAACTGAAGGCTAGTTCAGTGGTTTGGAGTTTGCAGAAGGTTTAAAATGATTGTCATAATGTGGGTTTGGAAGCTCTACAGCAAGCAAAGGAACATTGCCTACTAGCTAAAATATCTGGTTTCAGCTGGCTGGGGAGCTTGCTGCCTCTCAGATAAATGAGCAAGACATACTACAGCTCTTTGCCTCTAAGTGTGGGTGTGTCACTTGCCTTAAAAAGAAACTTCTCCTTTACTATGCTGCCCTTTTCCTTCATAGTAGCAAAAGCTGTTTGACTTCACATTTTTCAGTGCTCTATTTTTCATGGAATCACAGAGTGTGAGGGGTTGGGAGGGAGCTAGAAGCTCATCTAGTCCAACCCCCCTGCCAGAGCAGGGGCACCCAGACCAAGTCACCCAGGTGACACGAAAGGAAAAAGGAATACACACCGCAATCTGGGGGAAACACAAGTGTAAGTGTGTGAAACAACTGCAACAAGTGAGCTGACTGAATTCTTCACCTAAAATGCCCAGCATCTGTTTTGAGGCTCCAAGTGCATTCCTCTCAGCCCAGTACAAGATTTTCTAGATGCTTAGAGCATTATAATCTACTGCTACACTTTTTCATCTGTATTATTGCTAAGCAGTCACCTCTAGAAGTAATAAGTCAAATCTAATTAACTGCATACTGAGATACATCTACTTGACATATTTTACTTGTATGAAATAAATATCCTATAGTAAATTCCATATAGAAGGTCCAGAGGTATGTCCCACATGTCTTTCCCTTCTTGACATACCTGCTTTATTGAGTAATTATTAACTGAGGGCAATACATTGCTGAAATAAGAGCTGTCTGGGCTTAAGAATTTTAAACATTAACAAAAGATTTCCAGGGTAAGTGTATAATGATTAAGGTATGAGCATGTAATTAGGCACACCTCAGTGCTCATTTTGACATGAGAGCTCAGTAAAAAGGAAGGACAAATACAATTAGTTTTCTATGCATCCTGAGTATTCATAAAGCAATATATTAAGGAAGTCAAAGCAATACATTAAGGAAGTAATTAGTGTCATCTACCTTTGCACACAGATGTCAGGGTTCATGTGACATGCTGCACTTTTCATGCTAAGCTGTGTTATTACTTCATGTTAAAAACACTGCAGGGTGAAATGTCATATTTTTCCTTCTGGTTACAAGTGGAAAAACATCACGGCATGTTTGAGAAAAAGAAGTAATTAATGTTTTGAGTGCCATAAGGCACCCTGGAAAACAGCATGATTTAACCTATTCAAGCATTTACATTACAGTACAGAAAAGCTATTCCAAATACTTCTGCCCAGAGAAGTAACCTCTGCATCCATTCAGCTTGGGGGCTTTGTTTTCATTCTTTAACCATGAATTACAGAGCTGAAGGATTTATGAAAACTAGGATTCCTGGGCTTCCTGGAAGAGGTTGATATCTTGTGGGAGAGTAACCTTTTAGGATGCTAGCAGTGTATGACAGACACAGCAATCAATTAATTGCAGTCAGTTGGTCTAAACTGTGGGTTTGTCTGGCCTGGGAAAGGACTGACACTCTCCCAGTGGATTTTCAGCCCATCTCAACACAACACCCCTGCACAGACTATCTGGAATGCCACGTTTCATCATCAACATGAAAGCCATCACGATTTGGCAGTGTACCTCACCGTGTGTGCTTTCCAAACAGATGCTGTCACAAAGGATACAGCTTCCCTTCCCACATCTGCTTTGCCCTTGCACTGATTTGCATTCACGCACGGTCTCGGGTGGGGACAGAAAGGAATCTTATGATTTCACCCAGTCTTACGGTGGAAAATCCATTTGAATCCACCCCTTTCATTTTCTACTAACGACCAGCTGTGACATCTGAGCAGCACCAGTCAACTAAAAGAAACCACAGACCAGCTGAAGGACTTTAATAGCACCAATTGGAATTTCACATGAGTCTTAGGTCTCTTTAGGACATACTGGGGTGGCTCGGGCTTCATGAACCCAAAGGATGTGCTTCTAGTGAACACTCAACCACGGATAAGGCTTTCTTTGGTACAAAGCATGAACAGCAAAGCAGTTACATCTAGTACCTGGCTGGATTCTCATCCTGGATGGACACAGGAGGTTTATCCGTGAGCTTCTGCGGTGCAAACTGAGGAGAAGGGGACCTTGATGTCTCCATGCCAGGCTTTTGAAGATACTGATACTTGGAAGACAACACAGACTCAGGCCTCAGGTGTGTCTTGTCTTCTAAGTGCTGACACACATTCTCCGTGGACGGCACGTGCTGGAGGTTAACGCTCCTCAGTTTCCCATTGAGAGCGGCAGGACTCTGGCAGAGAGAGGAGTGACTGGCAAATACTTCAGTGGAGCTAGGGGATGAGGATGGAAAGGGGTGGCTGGGTGCTGCCAGCAGAGACTCAGAAGAGGTGCTGAGTGGCAGAGAGGAATTATCTGGTCTCCTGTATTTGTCCCTTTTGGGCGGCGGCGGCCTCTGAGGAGCAGGCCCACGCTTCTTGTTCAGCAGGCCTGCATCCACCCCGTGGTTCTCCTCTGCCCTGCCACGGGACAGACAGGGCTGGGGATGGAGCTGAGGCAGGCTGTGCTCCTTGCTGCTCTCACTCAGGTGTTCCTGGGAGTACCTGTAGTCGCTGGGCAGAGTCCCAGACCTGCCCCTGCTCTCGTGCAAAGGCCTGAGTGGTGCCTGCCACTTGTGGCCTACGCTGGGCTCCAGCTGATCCCTCTTCTCCAGTGGCTTTCCCCTCAGGGCCCCTGTGTCAGCTTGCCTAGAGAGAAGAACACGTTATTAGTGCTGGTTTCTCTCCCTCAGCACTGCAGCAATGCAGGGAGCTCGAGCACTGGGATCACAACCACCATTTAACACCAACTCCTCCGACCCACAGGAGCTGTACAGCATGGAACCCCATCCTCTGAAGTGTGGGCACACGGGGTGCAGCCACCCTGACCCCACGGCAACATCAGGATAAATCAGGGAGTGCAAATGATGGGAGAAAACACAACAGTCTTGAGAAAAGGATTCCTAATTCCAATGCTGAAATTTAATTTAATTCTCTTTTTTTTTGCTTCAGACTCGGTAACAAAGCGTGGAAAATAAAGTTTCTTCTTCACCTGCAAAGTTTGTCGTTTATTAATCCAGTTTCTGGGGGAAATGAGTGCAAACAAAATGTTTGCCAGAAATAGAAAAGCAGGGAAAGGGAAAATTAATATCTCCTGAAAAAAAAAAAAAGGAAAATTTAGAGAGGATAGGATTTTCCAGTCAGGTTTATTTTAAACTTGAACTTCTTTTGCCCCGTCAGCACAAATGACAAACAATGGCCAAAAAGGCCTTATCTTCAACAGAAATATTTTTGGGTTTATTCCAATGCTACACTCTCTATTTCTCCAGCCAGGAAACAGGCTTTTGCAGCTCCAGACTTGTGCTTTGCCACAAGACATGCAATTAATTTGTGCTCACCAGATAAAGACAAATTGGGAAAGGAACAGCAGGCAGAGGATGGAAAAAATATATATAAATTTATATATATAAAAAAAAAGTACCTCTGGAAGCCTGAGAAGAGACAGGTTTGCACTCTGCTTAGAGGAGGATGAAGAGACACTGAGCTTACAAAAGAAGATGCAACAGAGAAGTAAAAGGCTTCAGAGAGCTCCTAATGTCATTTCAGCTGCCGACAGTGCTGGTCTCTGTATTTTGAAGTAATAACTGTGTAGATGTTTTAGTACTTACAGAAAAAAGTTCTGAAAAAATCTGGACATGGTCCTTAAACTGCCTGATGTGTGGGGTTTTCAATAATTGTACTTTACACTGATTTTTACATCTTAACATTATACTTCCAAGAGAGACAGCTCCTTCACAATGTAATTCCTGAGCAGTCACATACAGTCTCTCATGTGATCAGTTAAAATTCAAATTGTAATGGGTAAATTTTCAATTTAACACGAATGAGGAGCTGAATATTGTTTAAACTCGGATATCTTCATATTGCTCTTAACTAAAAGCACTTGGTTCAGACAACTTGAAGTCATCTGACAAATTCAGAATCAATTCTGTTTTACAGAACAGTATTTTTTGACTCCTATTTTGCACTAGATGAAGTAGGGTTTTGTTAAGTCAAACGATGTAAGGCCAGCACTGTTCAGATTTGGTTCTGTGGCATCCCTGGAGTCAGCTATTTTCCCTAGTGAGCTCAATGTAAGCAGAACTGGGTCTGCAAAGAGTTCCACTCATCTGAATGGAAATATTTACCCCATGAAGACTGCAGGCCTTAAGAATGAAATACTGTGTTTATATCAGCATTTTTCATTGTGCAGATAACCCACGTGGAGGAGGATTTTCTCCTAGTTAACTTGTGCCACCATATTCATCAGGCCTCTCTGTTCATGCCCACATCCAAGTGGAGGGTGTGGAAGGATCAAGGTGACAGTGTTGTCACAGACATAATGACATGCACTCACACCTCAGCCAGGCTGCAAAGCAGACATCCCACTTCACATGCACTGGTGGAAGCAGGCAGGGCAGAGTATAGCAGCACTCTGACACGTTTACATACATCCAAAGCAAGGAACCAAACCTGTTTAATCTCACCCTGGCTCAGAAGCAAGGGATGCTTCAGTGGTCCCATCACCTTCCAAGGCAGAGTGAGAGGAAAGAAAGCACCAGAGCACAGAGCACTGTGGAGATGGCACATGTGCAAAAATGGAGTTAAAGTTCAGAGATGACACACATGCTTCCACACACTTAACCAAACACTGCAGGGAGAACGGGTGTGAGGAAAGGTGGCTGCATTCAACACTGAGGCTAGTGTGGGGGGGTCCTCATGCAAAACATGCTTTGTCACATTACTTTGGAGAGATTTGAGCTTACTGTTCAGAAAGGAGGAAAAGAAAGCAAGCTTCAAGCCCCAGGAGAACACAGTGGCAAGAACCTGTAAAGGTGTTACATGATTATCAATATCCAGCAGACCACTAAGCTACTTCAAATCACTCAGTGCTTCAGGTACCAAGATGCCCAGAATGCAGCTGTTTCAGAACTGGACCCCTGGAAGAACTCAGCATTTACAGCCAAGCATCACAAAGTGAGCCAGAAAAGTCATCTGAAAACATGACAACTGAGTTATTTCCCACTGCTAACAGATCAGTCATTGTCAGACATGATAACCTCTTATCTTCCAACCCAAAGCAGCCCTGTCCCCACAACACAATGCCACAAGGATGCCAATGCCACTCAGCACCAGCACTCTGCAGCCTGGGGGTGCAAAGTGTGAGCTCCATAATGGCACTAAAGATTTTCTACCCAGATGGACAAGTGCATCTCCTGGTTTCCTTCAGGCTCTGTCAGCTTTGGGCACAAACACAACTGAAATGTAAAGGTCAAGTAAACATTAAACTGGGGGAATCTCCTTCCCAGTCCTGGGACACCAGTAAGAACACAACAGGCTGTTCTACCAACCCAGAGCCAGGTTAACAGTATATAAGCTATTGCACGCAAGATAAACCATGGATAGATGGATATATACACACACAAGATAATAGGAATCATTATGTATAGATGCCTATCAGAAGGATAAAGTTTTTGGTTGCCATAAAAAAACCCCAAACCACTTCCTTCATTTGCCCCACGCTCAGGATTTGACTCCATCTGGTCAGAGAGGTGGAACAATCTGACTGTCCTATCTCAATCCATGAATGTGACTTAGACCAATGTGTCTGATTTTTATCTCTCTGATTTAGGATCCTTGAGAAGGCTTCAGGCCAAGCCAAACAGTGCCATGAGACACTCCAACTTTTCAATCCCAGACTAGATAAGCTTTTCAGAAATGCATTAGCCAACGTTTGAAAAATGCAGCATTTGTTAAATACTCGCCCTCTGCACAGAGGTTTCACCATAAAACATAAGTGTGGTTATGTAAGGAACAATGTCCTGCACTAACTTACTGGCAAAAGGCAGCAAGTGGAGTGGCTGTTTCTGATTTAGCTTAAATTCCTTCCCAAACACTACAAGCTCCACTGGAAAAAAAACCTCCATACCTGAGCCAGGCTCCTCCAGAAAAGTTCCCACCACACAATAACAACAACCCCCTCAAAATCTAGGCCGTGGTTCTGCAGTCCCTTTAAACTGATCCAAATGCATCTAGTTTGCCAGAAGAGGCACTGAAAATTCAGGAAAAAGTCTGAGGTCTCATCTGTACTGATACAGGCAGCACAACCTAACAGACTCAGCTCACCCTGAAGTAGTCTCCAAGCAAACCATGCATTTGGTTCCCTGTCTAGGGGATCCATTTAGGTACCTAAACACAGGTGCCTTCTACTATTTCAGAAACTTTAAAGCTCCAAAGGCATCAGTTTCCCTAAGAGGTGGCAGCTGGAAGCCAAATGGGATAGAGGGAGCTATGTCAAGTCTCAATAGACACCTGTGCTCAGCCAATTCACTCAAGCCCAAGGTCTCTGTGGACTGTAACTCAAGGCCACACTTCATTCACATGCAGGTATTTTATCTGAAATCTTACTTCTGATATCTGAATCCCCATCCAACATCCAAAGGTTATTTCTCTCAGAGACCCCAAAGGTTTTGAAACCTTCCAATTGGCTTTATCATTGCAATGCCAAGGAAACACTGATGCTAGAACATCCAATACAATGATATTATTCTCACTACATATCATAGAATCATAGAATGGGAGGGGTTGGAAGGGAGCTAGAAGATCATCTAGTGCAACCCCCCTGCCTGAGCAGCATCACCTAGACTAAGTCACTCAAGCACTACTGAAGCAAACACCTAAAGCCAAAGCATGTCTCTGGATGAAAACAATGAGTGCTGAATGATCACAGAATGCTCTCTTCCAATTAAAGAAATAAAAAAGGAAAGAGATGCCCTGGTATGCTTGAGAAAATGACTGAACACACACAACCAGCTAGATATTTAGATATTTCACTAATTATATACATCACTGCTACAGCACAAGCCATTGCTGGGGATGTGAGCCTTGGTTTTCCAATTGTGTCTCTGCAAGGCTGTTAATGTGATCTGTGCCCTGATGGCACCTGTCTGTGTCACACTAAATACAGCTTAGCTGTCACACCCAGGGTGATAAAGCAAAATATCACTCTGGGTTAACAGCCCCTGCATTAGCACCTGGCTTCATCACCCAATGAAATACTGTAACAGGAGCTGCTGGGTGATCCCACTGGAATTCCTCTTCTCCTGCATGGCAACACACACAGCAATGGGATTTCACCTCATATTTCTCTCTTTTTTTTTTTTTAAATGTTACATCTCTCCCTAAGAAAATCAGAAATAAATTCAACAGACCCACTCAGTTCTCCAGCAGATCAGCAAAAATATGTTGATGGATGCTATGTAGGATGACATGTCAGTCATGGCTAACAGCACAATGCATAGGCCCACAATAAAAATCAAATCTGATTAAAATTACATTTCTAATAACAGCAAAGGGGCCTTTATGCAGAAGAAAAGAATCCCATGGGAAAAGGCAGAGGAAGGGATGGCTTTTCTTCCCTTAGTTTAGAGAATAAAAGCCCCTCCTCCATTCTGCTGCATATCAAAAATCAATAATAAAAGATAATTTTTACAGCTGTATCTTTCCTTGCTTTATCTATTGCATGGCTGTCCTAGCACACAGGGGATTACCTGCATGGAATTAAAATGACTTCTGCTCACTTAAGTCAGCCAGTTAATGTGTTCTGTACTTACACACTGAATTCAATCAGCAGAATATCCCAACAGTATAACAAGAGCCATCATATTGCACAAATGGCAACCACTGCAGAGACAAAAGACAGCACTTTCCAACATTGCTAACAAGGAAATCACAGTCGTGTTAAAAAAAGCTTAAAGAAAAATGATTGTTTTGTCAATTTACTAAAAAACCCCCTACATTCCAGCTGCCACTCCTTAGATATTTATATCATTTTTTTTACACCTAGAGGGTTTTTTTACTGAGATGCTGTTACTATTTTCTTGTGGCTATTACTACAAAAAACAGCTGCCTGCAGCTGAACAAAAATCCAGTAATAGAGCAGAGGCTGGAAAATGAATCCCTGTGAATAACAGCCAGGTCACCTGGGTTTCTCAGGCAGGCACCCAAACCAACACGTACCTCTAAAGGGTAAAAAAACCCCTCCTAAAGCAGTTATTTCAATTAATTAGCATGCATATGCACACATTTCAATAGGCAGAGCTGCACTCACCTCTTGCTTCCAATAGTCACATCCAGTTCTCTCCCACTCCCAGCTGCTGTGGCCAGGGTCTTGGTGCCTGCACTCGCTGGAGCAGCCTTGCCAGGGGAGCCACCAGAGGAGAAAGCTCTTGCACCACCCCTAGCAGAGAGGAACCCCGAGCCACAACAAGGCACTGCAGCCCTCAGCCTAGGAAACAAATCTTTTTTGCAAGGCACTGCCTCCTAATTCCAGTGTGCACGATGCCAACTGAGAAAACAAAAGCAGCTAAAAGCGGCGCGGGTGCGAGCGCAGGCACACAAAGCATCTCAGCTGCAACTCACTCACGTTTGCCCCCCTGTTCTCCCAGCCCCTCTGTCATCTTCTCCCAGCCCCTCTGTGAACAGATCTTCTCCCAGCCCCTCTGTGATCTTCTCCCAGCCCCTCTGTGAACAGCTATCCTCCCAGCCCCTCCGTGAACAGAGCAGTCGATCACGCTAAGCCACGTTAAATTCTCTACCCAGCATTGTTGCTGATTTTCTCCCGTGGCTGGGGACAGGAGACACAGCCTGCACTCAGAACAAAAGACAGCCTGTATGAATTCCAATTCACGTTGCACTGAGAGGAAAGGGTGATGAAGGTGCACACCTCTAGCTGCTTCTCACCACGCTAAAGACGAGAGGAGCTTACCGGGATGTGCAGCTGTTTGCCAGCGTTCACTGGAGCTCTGCCTCCTGACCAGTGTGGCAGCCAGTTTGAAAGCCTCTCAGCACTGAGTGTGTCTCAACCCTCTGTGTCTCGTTGACTGTAACACAGAGGATTTTCAAAGCCATGCCTCACAACAGCTGGCTTGTTTTTGCCTGCTTCCTATGATTGACAAGTTCATACAAGCGCCGTCAACTTTAACCTTGATAAGTGAAGGCTTGGTCTGTGTTGTCTGTTACATCATCAGAAACTTCTGACCTCGGGGAAAAGATCTCTGAGACTTCAAAGCTTTTCCCTTCCCCCACCTCCACCCCCTGGATTTGGTTATTAAAAAAAATAAAATAAAAAAAAACCTAAAAAGACCTTTAATTTTTAGAAGGGTTTTCCCTTTCATTTGTGAAAATCCCGACGCACGTTTCAGCACCAACAGCTCTGCAAGTTCTAAATATTTCAGATGATTTTAGTGTGTTAGTGGGTTGAAATAAGCCAGCCTTTAATTTTAGAGGAGACTCTTCATCAGCAGCCCTCCAGCTTGAATTTTTTTTGCCTGTGTTGTGTGCACAGGCGCTGTGTCTTGCAGGAGATTCTGCAGGGAAAGAGCTAAATGCTTTCATGCTGCATGAGCAAATTACCACCCCCACGCTCCAGCTTTAGAAACCAGAGGCATTGTGGCCTTCAGCAGAGCAGAGCTCCAGCTCCCTTCCTTTTTTCCACAAGAATGCCTTAAAGCCTTCATAGAGAAAGTATTAAGGCTTGAAGATGTAGTCACAGATCATTGAAAAGATGATTACTAGAAGAGGAAAAGGTGATTTCAACTGCGTGCCAAGATCACGTGCAATGCTTAGATATTATGGTATCCTTCCCTAGAATTTTTCTACCTCCCCAAAGCTGCCTGTTTGATTTCCAGAGGGAAAGCCTTCAGGAAAACTCCTCCATTTCCATACCACCACACAACTGGTTAACAGACTGCAGCAAGCCTGCCTGGCCCGTGCAGAGCAATGGAAGCTGCAGCTGTCAGGTTGCTTTTTAGCACAGAACTTCACTCACATCCACTGGCAGCACGGCCTCCTGTGTGACAGCAAATCAAAACCCATGCTGCCTAAGGGCTTGGAGCAGAAGGTGAACATTTCACAGGCTGGCTTTTAATATCAGAACACCATCAAGCCACTCCATATGTTAGAAATACAGGGACTGCTGTGCTGAGGAGACCTATCAGTCGCCCGTTTCCAAAGATGCTTTTCATCAAGTCACTTAAGGGAAAGTAAAATCTACAATAAATCAGCATATGCTGCTTTTATGAGTATAACCACTGGAGACTCTATCTAATACGATCTCTAATCTCCCTGCTCAACTGTTCTCATTCAAATAGCCACAAGAAGATAGCTGGATTGCAAGTGATGAAATAAATACTTCATCTTTAGACAGTTTTCATTCTAATCCCCTTTCTAGGGAAAGCAGTAAAAAGAGAACACAGAAGTGGACTCACATTACAAATTTATCTCTGTTTCCCTCTCCACAAACTTAATTTTGTGTGCTGCTCCTTCTGCCTGCCTCCAATTCCAGTACCTTCAGAATTATCCAGGGCTTCTGGGATTCTCCCAGCATCTCACACTTGGTAACACTCCTCTTTGGGGGCGGGGGAGGAAGCTTTCCATATGAAGAAACTACTCTCTTGACACCTCTTTTTATCAGAGCAGAGTGGCCTTGCATGCCCCTAGCTGTCACTGCATGCACAGAGGAGAACAGATGTGCCAACAGCAATTAGACAAAAGCAGCTTCACTCAGCAGTAGCTGGAAGTAGAAAAAAAAGGGGGATGTGTGGTGGGGTAGCCACCCTCCAGTTCAGGAGCAGGGATTCAGAGAGAGCTGGAATCCATGATTTCAAGGGTGTGGGGAAGGAGCAAATGGGATGGGGGAGAAACAGTACTGGAAAGCAAGCCCAGGCTTTGGAGACAGTCCAGCACCCTCTGAATGAGATCCAGGAGCTGCTGGTGCAGCAGAGTGGGGTATCACACACCTGACAGCCACTGGGCTGAGGAGTGAGGAATGGGCAGGTAACAGGAGGAGCCTGCAGGGTTCAGCACACTCATTCAGCCACAGGCAATCCCAGATTCCAAAACAATGCATTTGGGATGCTCTTGGAGAGCCCCTGCACCTCTCAGCTCAAGCAGCTGTTTTGAGACAGGTAACAGGAGGAAGGAAAAGACAAGTGGAATAATTTATCACCCCACTCCCGTGCCGATCCTGAGCTATGAGAAGAATCTGGTTCCAAACTCTGCTACTTGGAAGAGCCACCCTGTGCCAGTGGCCATATGCATTTAGATTAATCATTCTTGAAAGATCAAGAATCCACACTGTGGTATTTCATTTTGAAAAGGGCATTTACATACATGAGAGGAATATTTTTCAAAGGAACAAGCCAGATGGTGTAAAGCTAAGAGCTACCAGGCAGCAGAACACACAATCTATGAAACTCAGAGAAAATGCATTAACACCTGCCAAAAAACATAGATGATGACCCTTTTTTTCTTCCCTCTGAAGGCTGGATTAATCCATAATTAAAAGGACATCCACCAGAGAACTACAGTCTGAGCTAAATAAGGAATGCTGAAAGCTATTCCATCAAAACAGATGTATAATACAATAGTTTAAAATAAAAAAGGGGAGGGGGTGGGGCTGAGATATAGGGCCAGAAGTGCAATAGTGAGAATACAAAGAAAATAAGGCCACAGGAAAAAACTGGCATGGACTGCTTTTCACATCTCAGTGAACACAGAGCAGCCTCTGTGGGATGCTGCCCTCCAGTAACTTCCTATGAAGGAAGGAGAAGTTGAATTTCACAGACACACCTATGAACATCTCTGTACTCCACAGGGAGGGGGGGAGAAAATAGAAGGAAAAAAACAAAACAACAAAAAAAACATAAAAAGGGGTAATGTTTTTAAGCTGAAAGAGGATTGATTCAGACCAAATATAAGGAAGAAAATCCTCTCCAACAAGGGTGGTGAAACACTAGAGCAGGTTGCTCGTGGAGGTGGTAGATGTCACATCTGTGTTTTCTTCTGCCTTGAACTGAATAATTAATCTTCCTCAAGAAAGAGCACTTTAACCTTTAATAGTCCTTGTTGCACTTCAACTGATTTTAAGAACACTTCACTTTATAAGGTCTTGAATAAAATGCATGTAGAAACTGTTAGTACACTGCACATTAAAGCAATTTTCTACAAAATACTACTTGTTAGGTCATTCCATACTTAGGAGAGGAAAAATTTCTTGCCTTTAGAAGAATTCCCATGCAAAATTACAACAGCTGTAGTCATGTGTAAAGCAGAGAACTCAGATCTCTGCCACACCATAAAACACTGAAGCTTGTTAATACTTGCACAAAACGTTTGCCAAAGTCCTCTTGGACTGATCTGTAAGGAAGCAGTTACACAAGATCTTACTATTTCTTCCTCAAAAGGAAAAGGAGGGTGAAAATATTTGTCCTGCATTGCTCTGGTGATGTCTTGGTTAAATCCTGCAATCACCAAGACACACTCACCCTGCAATATTCATTCAGGAAGAACTTCAGTTCTTGTCTATCCAGCAAATAAAGAATCTGAGTTTACAATCCATATGTATCACAGTGCCTGGAAGCAGAGTTCTGCATCATTATTTCAGCAAATGGTCCCTTTGCTACATATAAAAAACCAAACCAACACCACTTCAGGTCTAGCACTTCCAAACTCAAGCTCCCAGTTAATCAGATGCTACCACTGTATATTGACACAATAATACTTAATTTGACTGCAAAGTAAAACCCCCAAAATACAGAATTTCAAGTTGAGTTAGAAAAAAATGGGGTTTTTTTCATCACACAGCTGGAGGGGAGGGGGCCATGCACATCTAACCCACACAGATGCTGAAGAGCTGCTCCTATGTCACCAGCAACACCATCCACATGTTGAGATAAAGCATAAAATGTGACCACAAGCCCATGGGTTTGGCTAATATGAATGTTCTGGAATATCCTGTGGGTTCAGTAGCTTTGCAGGTTGCTAGCTTTTCAAAGAAGGAAACTAAATGCCTTTAGGGCAGCTCAAACATCATCAAATCAATACATGTTGTGATTACTCCAGTTCCCTTTGAGCACAATGCCTTGTTAAAAAAAAAAAAGCACATGGAAACACATATTCTTTCCCATAGGACAGCCATTCATCATCAAGCAGTGGTGGTTTACAACACTGGAATTAATTGCCCAGCTAAGAGATTGATTTATTTCATACAGGAGACCTACATGAAGTGCTAAGGGGAAGATGGCAAAAGAGGCCATTTTACAAGACCTCCTTGGAATGTGGTAAAATAGCCAAATACTAGATCAGAAATCACACAGCCAAACAAGCTTGGGGAGGGGGGAAACCCCAGTTACTGCAGCTGGTGCCCAGTCACGTGCTTTTCATGGATTCCATGATTAGAAAGCAAGAGCTGTGCTGCACAAACAGTGCTGAAATGCTGGTGGAGGAGTGGTACTCACATGCTGTTGTGGCTGGGGCTCAGCACTGGTAGATGGAGGTGATTTCTCTGGTGCAGAGCTGCTGTGGTCTGCTGTGGTCTGCTCCTGCTGCTGCCTCCCCTCCCAGCCCCATCTCCCCCCTCCCAGGCTATTCATCCTGACATGGCTAAGGTAACTACAAAGGGCTACAAAGAAAAATAGCAGATGGGCTCTCCAGCAAATGCAAACCAAACCACAGAGAGGCACCAATAAACACTCATTTCTTACAAGGTTTTCTGGTGGCTCCTAGAGAGCGTTTGCTCCAGTTGGTGATTTTCTCTCTCTTTGAGTGATTAACACCACTTAGAGAAGCAAGAAGTGATTCTTCTTACACGTGTCTTTCTTTCTGTTACAAGAAGCAGAGCTATCCAGCCTGGTGATATCAGTGTGTGCACAACCTCAGCTCAGCTGCCACTTCAGCAGCTGCTCCAATCTCTGCTCACTTACAATGGCTGCAGCAAAGCCAGGGCCAGGAGGAGGGCACCCCCCTGCATACACTGCACTGTCAATCTAACAGGGCATTTGTAAAGGGGCTAAAAGTACTGTAGAGTTGAATTAAAGTGTGAATTAACAGAGAAAAGCAGAGCTGTTGAAGTGGGAAAGCAGCTTTTGGTGGGTTCTGTTCCTGTGCTGCATTCTGGAAAGGCACAACTAGAGAAAAGTTCAGTGTACAGCACTACTGTGTTCCAGTAGCATGCTGACTTTGCCAAGGATAATACTGGAAAACTCTTTTGGGAAACCTCAAACATTCCCTTCCCATCCCACTCCTCCCTCCCCTCCTGTCCCTGTCATCCCGTTCCCCATCCCCCATCCTGAGTCCTTGTTGTTCCCCCTCCAAAAACCCCTCTAAGGGATCAATATGAAAACTATCTGAATCCTTTCATGCACACAAGTAAGAGTCATCTGGCTGTAAACAAACTGCAACACTTGGCAGGGTATCCATCCTCCTTCTAGAGTCCCCATAAATTCCAATCCCAATAGGAATTCTCTCGTGCACACTGAAATACGTGGGGAGGAGGAGGGCAAGAAGGAAAGAGGCATTGCAGAAATCATCACTGCAAAAGCCTGCAGTTTAGGTCAGGACAAAATCAGATGTCTTCAGAAATCTCTGAAAAACCAGAAATCCAGAAGTTCTTACCTCACAGTGCAGTTCCTTCCCTCCAGATGATTCACTTGAGATAAAATTCGCTCCCCATCTTCCTTTAAATCCTCTGCTTGTCTCCTGACTTCAACTGAGACTTCCTAAAAGTGGTTTACAGCACAAGTAAGACACCAAAGTCATCGTGTTTCAGACTCCTGAAAAGTCTGTCATTATGGAAGCCCTTATTAGTGGCTTTGCTGTGTCTGAGCAGAGATGAAGGCAGGAGCACAGCAAGGCTGGAGCTGCTGTGGTTCCAGCTGACCTCTCGTGCAGCACACCCAACCTGCCTGCAATCCAGTCACTCCTCTGCTGATCCACACAAGACTCTGGCATTTACACAAAGCATCCACGACTTCCATTTGGCAAACAGCAAAAAAAAAAAACCCCAACAAACGTGGCAAAGAAGCTACAGAAGAATTGCTGTCATTTTACAAGAGGCAAGCACACCCCAGCTTTTGAGTGCTTGAGCTTTAGTTTCTCAGTAAAACACCCCAGCACTGTTCCAGAATTTCACTATCTCACTATCTCCAAACAGCCACACCCAAGGCACAGCTTTGCATTACAAACACTGAACCTACAGGAAATTTCATCCTCTGAATCATACTCACAAACCAACATCTTGCTTTCTTTCAATCTCTTGCGAGCATCTTTGCTGCACCTCTCCCCATACACCCCAGATGCCCAAACAGGTGTCTGCTTTGTGCCCCAGGAGGCCTCTACTGAACTTAAAGCTGCTGACTAACAAACCAGCAATGCAGCCATGGAATAGATGAGATGATGATTTTTCTGCTGGCTAGGCAATTCTTTACTAATTTAGTTTAATTTCATTTTCAAAATCACTTGCAGGTGAGTATTTCCAAGTGCTTGGAATCTCTACCCTAGTGAATTATCTGCATAGTTAAGGCTGCACATAGGAGTTCAAAAATAACTCTCTTTTTTTGTGGCTTTAAGCTTGGCAAAAGGTAAAGAAAAAGAGTAACTTTGAGACCAAGGTATTTTGTTTCTTTTTGAGCTGTTCTCATTCTACCCTCTGTATACACACACAGAGAGAAGTGCTGTGGATGTGGATGTGTGCACACAGTGTTTGTATCAAGAAAAAAAACCAAAAAGCAAGAAACAAACTGCATTGCCTCCATTCTTTTCTTGCACAAGGTGAAGCTGAACACCTTGAGTCACACATTGTGACTCCTTGGAGCTACCAGGCCACCTTGTAGCAGCTTCAACAACATCCTTTAAAAAGAGAACTTAAGAGACTTGGTTTCTGTGTTTCCTTCCCCTGCCACCTGCCAACCATTCCCCGGCTCTGCTCAGTTAAAAATTAACTTAGAGTTTACTTGTAAGTTGAGCAGACATTTGGCATCTCTCTAAGGAATAAATGCATACACCTTAACTCATGCAAGCTGACATAAAAGACAAAGCAGTTTCATTTGTTGCTGTAGCTTTAACATTAACAGGAATGTTTTTAATTGCAAAGCTTTATTAGGCAGGACTTTTGTCCTATGCAGCTTTTGCTTCAAAGCAGTTTAGAAAATAAAAAAAAAAAAGAAAAATCCATGGAAAAGGATCAGACCATTAAGAAAATTAGACAAAAGTAAATATTTCTGTCAACTGAAAGGAGAATGGAAAAGACACTTGTACCTGTTTGTAGAAATCAGTAGAAGGGGATGATCTGGACCTCTCATGGACATACTGGGGTTTCTCATGCTGTTCATGGCCTGCATCAAGGATGTTATCAGCTGAATGGTACCTTCCTGAGCTCCTTGTCTCCCTCTGCTCCTTCCATGATGCCTGATACTCTGCAAAGGTGCCCAGGCGCTGTGGCTGCTGGGCTTTCAGAGCCCTGTCAGCTGCCTTGTGGCTGCTACCATGGCAGATGTCCTTTGAAGCATGAGCAGTTTCAAGCCCAATAGAGGCTGCCCGACCTCTCCTCTCGTGCCAGGACTCCTCTCCCTCTTGTCCACTGTGAGTTTTCCTCTCTGGCTGTCCCTCAGCTAGACCGTGGGGACCTGGTTTCTGTGCTGACTTCCTACAAATGGGTTTACTAGTTTCTTCAAAAAACTTCCACCTATCTGCAAAGGAGCCCAAGGCTTCTTCAGATGCATCTGGGTGGCAGTGAGCACGGCACTCGTCCTCTGACATCCCCACCTCATTCATCTTCTCTGGCTCAGAGTAGGACTTGAGTTTCTGCTCCGCTGTGAACCTCCTCCTGGCTCCAATGCGGAAAACGTGATGAGTGCCACACCCCGTGGGGTTTGGTTTAGCTTGTGTAGCCTCAAGGAATCCAGACACATCTTCAGAAACCAAAGCCAACAACGAAGAGTTGGAACTACCAGATTTCCTCTCAGGTGACCTGGGGAGATATTCAGCAGGGCTGGGCTCCAAGTCCCGCCGTTGGAAGGACGTCGCCCGTAGAACTCTGGCCTGGGCTTCCTTGAGATGATCTTTGTAGGAGTTGGTGAATTTACTGTCTGGGGAGGTGGGGATGTTTTCTGCTGAATCTGGCTTCCAGGTCTCACTGCACTCCTCTGTTTCAGACGATGCCACTAGGGTGGCAGTGCTTCTACTCTTCTGCAGCTTTGCCCTTCTCATTTGGATCTCGTTCCTCAGGGTCGTTGCAAAACGGTCGCTCCTCCGTGCCTGTTTAGACAGGTGAGTGTCAAATGAGGCCTGTCTCTCTGCCACCACATCTGGGCTGTTCTCAGCCTGCTTTTTCCCTTCCTGAGCTAGAGAGTGCAACATTGGGGTCTTCTGAGGAGAAATCTCATTGCTCTCCTCTTTCCCCCACCTAGAATCTTTCTGAGCAGACCTGTTTTCAGTGGTAAGGACACAGCCCTTTACATACTCTTGTTGACCATACCTAGTATCACTTTCCTCAGAGCTGCTCTCAAACTTCTTTTGTGCAGGCTTTTCAGCATGATTGTGCTTTTTAGCTTCTTCTGCTGCAGCACACCTAGCATCACCCTCTCTGTCCACTGGGTAATGACTGCTGTTCTCACACCCTTTCAACGAGGATTCCACAGATTGCTGAGGTAGATAGTATTTTGGTTTTTGCACCACTGTGACAACCGCAGGACTTTCGTGAGGTCCAAGCAATGCATCAGTCCCCAGTGCAGTTTTCCAGCTGTCATCCTTGAGCTGCAGTGGCTTTGAGCTTCCCTGAGCAGGCTGTTTGGCTGTCACGCAGTAATAGCGACTCTGCCCGGTGCTGTCCACCTTTTGTTCAGCAGCACTGTTCCAAGAGGAGGTGTTGAGCAGGCTGGCTTGGTTTGGGCTGTAGCCACGAAAAGGATCCACAGGTAACTCCTGAATGCCACTGTAGGACAGGTAATGTTGCTGGTCTTTAGGGGCAGCCAAGCCTCTTGCATTGTGGAGAAAAGTGCTTTCGTCGCTGTACTGGTGCTGGTGCTGGTAACTGGCAGCAGGCTGCATAAAGCGAACGTCGCTGCTGGACAAGGACTGCAGCTTGCTCACAGGTCCTGCATGACTACTGTACCTTTCACCAGGAGAGAAGCTGTGTTCTGAGCTGAGATCAGCCTTAGGATGTGAGCTGCTGCCCCTCCTGTCGCACGCTCTGGAGAGCCGGCGCTGCTGCTCCAGCGCCTCCAGGGTCCAGTCACCCCTGGGCTGGGAGCGGCTCAGGGCTGTAAAGTGCTGGGTGCTGGCACCCTCTGAGTACACAGGGCCATGAGCTTTCTCGTGGCCTTTGGTAGCAGCAAAGCTGTCACTACGAAGAGGTGGAGGTGGGGGAGGAGGAGATGAAGACTTCTTTTTATCAGGAACATACCAGACGGGTCCAAAACTGGATCTTCCAGAGCCACTCAGCTTGTTATCGGGGTGTTCCTCTATCCTAGGGCTTCTGCTGTTCTCATATTGGACTGAAGCTGGCAAATACCCAGCTTTGTCCTCTACTCCACTGCTGTCATTCAAGAACTGGCCAGATTTGCTTCCATGCTTAGCAGTCTCCCAGGGCACTACTTTGTAAAGCACGTTTTCTGTTGAAGAAGTGTCTTCATTGGAGAGAGTGTGGTCGGGGGTGCTAGAACTGGTGGAGAAAGAGCCATAGGCTGAATCCCGCTTGCTTTGGCTCCCTAGGTGATCAATGCTACTGTTAGACCTTGCAGAAGAAAGTCTTCCATACTGGGCTACTTGTGGAGTGTGGTCCCAGCTGTCCATACTTCCCAAAGAGCTGAACTGGTCAGAGGCGCGGTGCAGACTCGACTGATCCCACGAGTTGGACAGGTCATGAGAAGAACTGTGGTAGGAAACAAAAAGCCTCAGCATAAATACACCAGTAAAAAAAAAAAGCCACAATATAACGATTAATATATAGACACCAATTAGGATTCATCAGCACAGCAGTTACTCAAGACAAACAATTGGAAGTTTGAACACAAAGGGTTTTATCTTTACACTCTGCCACTCAGTTAAAGCTTCAAACCCTGATAATTCATTCAGCTTTCCTTTGCAAGTTTGCCACTAAGTAATGCCTAAATCCTAGAAGGGACCCCTGTCCCTCTGCAAATTTGATTTGACTTGGAGACAAATGTAGTTAGAGCTCCATTAGTTCTTTTTCCCAGGACAAACAAACACCAACATGTTTTTCAACTTATTTTTGCACAGGGCAACATAAGCTCTTCATGGCCCAAACTGACTTCTTCCTACCTATAAGAATCCCACTGCCACCAGTTCCTCTCTGCTGCTGTCTTGTCTGACACTGTATTTTCCCTGGATCATTTGCCTAGGATACAATACCAATATCTTGCTCCTTCTGTTGTTTTCCTAAGCAGTTAATTTTGTTCTCTTCCACCTTTCACAGCAGAGATGACAGTCTTTCCAATCATTCTCATCCCATCTCCCTGTTTGAACTTCACTGGCAGCCACTCTGCTTTTATATAGCAAATTCTGATTCTTGCCCTTGCATGCAAACCCCCTTGGTAGAAATCCCAAAATCACTCCACCTCCCTGCAGCTATAATTAGATGAAGCATCTATCAAATCTCATGTAGTAAAGAAACCTGTGAAGCTAGCACTGAAATTAGACTAGTCCACAGAAACACATCACAAAGAGCAAAATGTTGGTGTTTTTTCTGTCAAAAATATTTAGAAGGTCAACTCAACAATTCTGATTGAATTCTCCATGTTTTACAAGTGCTGTCGTTTTCACTCTCAGAGAGCATGCAAGCAGGCACATTCAGAAGAGATTGCAGGCTGTGAATACCAATCTCAGATGCTTAGGCTGAAGGAAGGACAAGAAATTCCAGAAATAACCCAAGGATGATATCCTTGGGCTAGAAATCTCCCCTCCTCAGGCTATTTCTATTATCTCCTTGCATACTGCTGCTTTCAGCTCCTGATTGCTGTGCCTCCCATTCAGCTCAGTGCTTGACTTAGAGAGCTTCTTGGTTTGTAAACTGTGTTTGGAAAGTGGGGAATCTCTGAAGCTGCTCACCTTCTGTTTCTGCAGGCAGCAAACCCAGAACCCTCCTCTGCAACTGGGATCCTCAAAATTCCCAAACCCTTGGTCTGGCACTCTGGGGATGCTGGGCTTCCAGTAGCTGCAGCCTAAAGTCTGGGATCTATCTGCTTCTGACACACTGTGGGGAGAGGATTGCTCCATTCCCCTCCCACTTTTCCTTCACACCCACAATTTCCCGTCTAAAGTTCATATGAAACTGGCATTGGGCCACATTAATATTGGTTTTCCCTTTAAATAAATAATTACAATAGAAAGCATGTAATATAATTAAATTATTTTTTTCAATAGTAGGGAGGCTCCCAAGAAAACAAGCACTGTAAAAATGATTGTAAAACTGACAGGGAAAAAAAAAAATGAATAAAAGAAAAGCTTAAATTAGAAACCTTCTTTTGTTTTACCTACCAAGGTAAATCAACTTTAAGAAAAATAATGACAGGGAACATCCAGCAGCCAGTATAGAAAACACAACCCTACTTTCCAACTGGAATTGTGTAGCAGACTTTTTTTTTGACTGCTCAGTGTAACTGTCTCAATGGGGATTGAGAAGAAAAAAAAAATCACAAAAGAAAAAGTCACCTTTGTGTAAAAGCTGAAATGTCACCTGTGAGCAGGAAGCAAGAGGCTGTAACCCAATGCAAACAGGCATTACCTCTAAGGTTCCCTGCCAGCCTCTCTCCCCTAGTGCTGGATGAGACCTAACACATATTAAGGTGCTTTAAACAGAGACTGAAACCCCTGGTCTTACAGCCTTACTACAGAGATCACAGAATGGCAGTTTAACTAAGAAAACCAGTAACACTTTCAAGTCCACCAGGAAAACATTTGGCACCTTCCCTTTAAGACCAGCCTGAAATAGTATTTTCAATTTCTTCTCCCTTTCAGAATATTAATTTGGATGGCTTCTATACACTTCCAAAGCCTCAGGATTTTACCAGTGGACACCCAAGGAAATGCAGAGCAAGAAACCTAACCTTTCTCAGCCTTCTTTCAGTGTCTTACCTGTCACTCCCACGCCCAGACTGCACAGTTTCTCAAATCCACATCTCCACCTTCCTTCCAGCACTGCAAGGACAGGCAATGCCAGGTGTGCAACGCTCAGGTTTGGGGTTTTTTTGTTACAGAAAGCAAACCACCAACCCCAAAGCAAGGCCTGAATGGCATGGCCCTCACTGTTGCAGTCTGGAGCAGGAGCTGTGTGCACTCACCTGGCGTGATAGCGCGAGTGCCAGGCGCCGGGCGAGGGCAGCTGGGCCGGGGCTGGCTCAGGGTGGCTCTCTGGGCATTTGATGGCATGCCAGGAGTGAGGCCTGCAGGCAAGGTCATTTCTTCTGGAAAGGAGAGAGGTAGAGTGTGCTGGGTTAGTGCCAACGGTGCACAGACACAAGAAACCACCCCCCTGGGCAGCAGGGAGATGCTACCCGGGCAGGACAGTGGCACGAATGACAACAGAGATACAACTTGCTAGCTGCATGCAGTTTGGAAAAGGCACATGTGTTCATTTAAATGCTGGAGTGGCAGCAAAACACCTGCTCTCTAAGGTCTGTGCTTGGGTGTTTTGCTGGTGGTAGTTTTGGTGGGATTTTGGGTGGTTGTTTTTGGTGGGATTTTGGTTTTGTTGGGTTTTTTCGCCTTAAAGTTTTATTTATTTTGGGGGGGAGGTGGTTTGTATGAGGGGCAAAGAGACAGGCAAATAGATGTTAATATACCTGAAATACCTAGGGTTTTAAAGCTGACACCAATATTGAGCCATGACTCTTTCACAACGTGACAACAGCTGCAGCAGGGCTTGGCAAGGCTTTACTAGAGGTGTGTGCTTATGGGAGGAGGTGGGAATAAAAGAGTTAATGGCAGGAAGGAGTAAAGCCATGCACTTTGATTCATACAAGACAGTAACTGATACACCTAATAGTATTAACTCCTTAGAATCATAGAATGTTTAGGGCTGGAAGGGGCCTCCAGAGGTCATCTAGAGCAGCCCCCTGCAGGGAGCAGGGACACCCTCAACTAGCCCAGGCTGCTCAGAGCCTTGGCCAACCTCCC
>JANHGL010008469.1:0-24990 GCA_024611195.1 Ceyx melanurus
GGGAGGCGCTGTCGGGGACAAGCGTCACCCCGGCCCCCCCTAAGATGGCTCCGTGGCCCCGGTGGCGGCCTCCGGAGCGGGGAGGAGCCGGCCGACCCCGTGGTTCTGGTGGCGGCCTCCGCAGCTGTGCCCGGCCCCGAGGAGGGTCGCAGCCGAAGAGCGGCCCGCTCTCTGCACCGGCTGTGGCCTCCCCGGCCGTCTTAACATGGCTGCCCGCGCCTGGGCCCCGCGGCGCCGCTGCCCGGGCGGGCAGGGTCTGCGGGTACCCTCCGGCCCCTTCCTCCGGAGTCCTCCTGGGCAGCCCCCGGGAAACGCGGCAGCGCCCGGGGTGGCCGGGGAGGGAAGGGAGGCCTGGCCGGGCCTGGCTGCCCTTAGCCCAGGAAGGGGCAGGTGGTGGCTGCGGAGCCGCCGCCGGGACGTGTTGTCCCCGCCAGGCCTCGGGTGGTCCCCGGCCCCACCGCAGCACCCCGAGGTCCTCAGCGTTTAAAATGCACTCGTGAGGGTTATTTTCTGGATATCTTCTTTTAATACAAGTTGTGCGGGGCAGGGATTGCTCTTCATAAGGGGCTACAAAGTGTGCTGCAAAACTTGAACCCAGTTTCATTCCAAGTGTCACTACAGTGTAATTAAACCATTAATACATATAAATAGCTCTGCTGATGAAACTGTCAGGGGAAAAACAGTAACCTTTGTGAGGGCACAGTGTCACGCTCTATAGAGCAAGGAAAACAAACCCCTGAACAGTCGATTTTGCAAAATATGTAGACTTTTAACGTTTTGGATTTATTATTTTAAACTAAAAATGCCACGTGACAGAACACTTCATATCAGAGGAGCTGCTCAAATACACTTTGCAAAATGAATTCCCAACTTTTGGAAAGTGTGCCTCGGATGAATGAGACTTGGCAGGTCTGCACAAATCTTTTAACACATGACTGTGTGATGATTGGAGTAGCAGACTGGAGGAAAGAAACCATTTGAGGTGCAAATGCATGCACTTTTTTTTTTTTTTTAAACGGGAAAGAGTTTGAAACTTACTTCATGGTAGGATTTTTTTGGTTGAGGAGAAGTGGGTGAACATTATAGTGATTCAGAGTTTAGCCTGGTAGTCAGGTAAAGATGAGTAGCAAGTTTTAGTGTGGCTTCTAACAATGGTTTGGCATAATTAAATAGAGCTATTTTATTGGACTCTATTAACCTGGTTAACCTTAAATCTTAACCATGACAGGGGTTTCGTGTAAAGAGCCTCCATACAAAGTACAATATTGAATTTTAATTGGAGCTTTCAAGACCTAATGTAGAATGTATTCCTCTTGCTGTTTTTTTTTTTTTTTCTTGGAAGTCCAAGCACAGTAAAATGCATGGGAAGAATACTTTTTGACATAAGTTTGAATGCTGTGAATCTAAATCATGTAAGTGCAGTGCTGGGTTTTTGTTGGGTTTTTATATCTATATGTCTACTGCTTATAAAAAGGTGAAGTTCATTCTTGGTATGGCAATACCTTGGTCTTCAAAAAAACTTTCAGAAACAATTTTCTGGTGTAATTTTCCTGCTTTACCAGCTTTGTAGTGAATATTGTTATGATTCCTGTTAGTGATTGCATTGGGAGTAGTGCAGTCAAACCCTTTAAAGCCAAGAGAGGGTTGGTCTTGTCCCCCAGAGTTTAGCCAGAATGAGAGAAGGTGTTTGGTGAGTCACTAATGTGATAGCAACAAACATCTGAACCTCAGTCTTCTGGGTCTTGCCCAGAGTTACAAGCACCTGTTAATAAACCCTTGTGGATCTCTCTCCTGTGGTAGGATCTGGACCAAAAGCAACTGGTGCTGTTGCAGAAGTCCTGCCCATAGCTTGTGAAGTGCCTGTGTTACAGCTGGAAAGTGTCACTTCTGCTGCTAAGTCACTTGAACTCTAATGTAAAAGTTATACAACTTCCTTAATGTTGTTTTAAAACTGAAATACAGACATATTTTAAAGACCCGTTTGGCTGGAGGCCCGTTTTCGAGTGGCTGGTAAAAGTAATAAACTAATCTCAAACATTTCTTCTCAATAAAATTTGAGAATATGAAAACAAAAAGTTCCTGGTTTAGCTTTTATAAATCTTTTCTGCCCCCTGCGACTGCAGCATTTTGATGTTGCCTGTGACTCAAAAGAAGAGCCACATGCCTTCAGTGTTTTAGTTCAGGCCTCTGACCCAATCTGCAGTGTGGTCTTCTTTTATTTTCTCTTTTGATCAGAGCAGTGAAGGTTTATAGTCTTTGACCAATGTCCTGCAGTGGGGAGAAAAAAAATCTAGATAGCTACTTTTATTATCAAACCAGTACTTTACCCAGTTTGGGGTTTTTTTTTTTTAGTCTGGGCTTCTAGAATAAACTGCTTGGGCAAGAATTGAATGGCTGCTGTAAGCTGGGATCACACCAAGTGCTTCCTGATGTAGAGAAGGCCACTAGTTATTGAAGCATTTACTATGTTTAAACTCCTTGCTGTTTGTGTGGCCAGCTGGAATCTAATATATAGGAAAGAAAATATATATAGTGCATTATTTGGCTTCACACGATCAGAATATATTCAGTGTAGTTTGGATTGGGAGAGCCTTTGGAATAAATTGTTTTTCTTGCAGCTGTTGATGAGCAAATATTTACTGTGGAATATTCTCTTGTATTAGCTCTTTTAGTTGCGAAGAATAATTATTGTCCAAAAGCTTGAGCTCTTACCTGGTTAAATTGAGTTAAAGACCTGCTGGTTCTTGATAAGTATGTGCTCAGAAGAAACATAGATGTTCCTGTGCCAACAGAATTCTGGTGGAAGGAAATACACAAAATCTATTTTAAGGTTCTATTTTTTAGTGATGCTGGTATAATAAAGGGACCTGAATGTTGACTGCTCTGTTTGAGGGCTTCTGTGTACTAGTGCTTGAGACAGAAGTCATTGTGTAGTGGGAATAGTGATAAAACCAGGGCAAATGATGTGGCTGGAACAGAGGTATCTCACTGTCTGGGACTGTTTGTATAACTTATTAATATTGCTAATTAAAAAAATACACTAAAGTGGACAAACAACGTGCAACGAAGCAGTTGGGAACCCCTCAGAATAGAATGTCTACTATGGATTTTTCCAACATTTGTATGTGAGAAACGTTCTCTCCCAAGTCCATAAAGCAGGAAAATCATCTTAATGTTTGGTGGCAGAGCTGTTAAGGAGGGGCTGTGGAGAACCTGCCTGCCCCTGCCCCAAGCCACCCGTCAGCGGCGCAGTTAGCAGCGGGTCAGCGGTGCCTTGGTGCTGTAAGGACACATCCCCCAGTGTGAATTTCACTTCTGAAGAGATCTGTATCAATGTATGGCTTCAACGTCCACCTTAGCTGGCCATATTGCTGCACGTCAGATGTGAAAGTAAAAAACTAAAAGTGTGAAGCACCAGACGAGGAGGAAATCTAAAATCTGAAAACCATGTCTATTTTCTTAAGGCCTGGCCCCCTTATCTGTGTACGTATAAATCTATATATATAATTTTTGATCCACAGTGTTTCCTGCAGGCAAGAAATCAAAGTTCTTTTCAAGTTATAAATGACAACGACTAGGGAAGCCAATACTTCGGATTGCTGGTGTTTTCTTGGGTATGAGTAGCTCTTTGATGTCCAAATGAGAACTGGAAGAATGTCTAAAGTTAACAAGAATGTAAAATTAATGATGAAATGCAGAACTTGGAGGAAAATGGGCAAAGCCAGGCACTAAGTGTGGTTTGGCTTCTTCCCCTGAGTAATTATTTCTTGGGGTTAAGACACTGAAAGAGCACAAACAGTTGAAACATACAAATGCTAAAGTATGTTTGTGCTGTATAAGCAACTTCAGTTTGTGTATGTGCATGTGTATAGGTTTACATGTAATCAAACATGCAAAATTTAATATATATGTGCTTAGTGGAAGCTTTCCCATTGACATGTCCAGTGAGCTGGATTTGGTATCAGCTTCATACCTTAATTTTGCTGAATTGCTGTAGTTTTGCTGTCTTGTTATAAAAAGCTGGTGAAAGGAGTAATGTTAGGTTGACAAAAAAGGGGGAATTTAATCATTTTTTGCTTCTGAAAACACCTTTTTGTTTTGTGTCTGTACAGCAGTGTGACCTCACATGATGTTTTCCTGCTTTGTTCCAAGGTATTTTTTGGGCATGTTTGTGCAACAGGTCTGTTACTGACAGTCAGTGCTGTAAGTGTATTGTCATAAATACTGTGGGAATCATAGAATCATGATTCTATGATTCTATGAACCCCACACCCCAGAAGTTCATGCCTAAGTAGTTTGATTCAGATTTAACATGATTCAGTCTTTGGGTTGGAAGATTCACTGAGTTGATGTCCCATGGTGGGTATTACCCTGGCAGGATTTAGGGGAATGAAGGATGAAAACCTTGCTGTTGCCATTCAGTGCTTTGTTCAATTTGAAAAGAGAAGCTTCTTCAGAGACCTGAGACTTTTGGTTTGTCCTCCTAAAGTCTAATAAAATGCATGGAATAGAAACAGAACTGTTGGAAAGCTTCATTATATAGAACTACTTCCACAATATCACAAAGCTTAGTGCATATGGAAGAGTAAATGTTTGGGATTGCTGAAAACTTGGAATGGAGTGATGAGCTTGAGCAATGATAGTGTGTGACTGTAATGACAGAGTATTTAGGAGAGAGAAGGTGAAGATAACACCATTTCTAGGACAATTGCTTAGAAAAATATCACAATTTTCCTATTTTCTCCAATCATAATTGGTTTGGGGAATCAAAAAAAAGTAGTGTCAGAGTTGTATGTTCATGCTGTTATTGTGGGGTATTGGACAATGGAGATCTTGATTTTGTTTTCATGGTGGTTTATTTGCCTGGTGACAGCTTTGTAAATAAAATAGTAAAAAAAAATAGTAGAAAAGTCCACATGGCATTGTGAAAATAAGGTGGTGTTTATAAATATATATTCTGGTGTGTATAATTAAACAAGTGCTTTTTCAGAAGCACTGTAATTTCCATCATTGAAAAATGAAAATCTTAAGTATAGATCCTAATTTCATTCAATACTTAGTCTCATATTTTCATTCTGACTTTCTGCTTTGATTATTTACTTTACTTACAAATACTCCAGAAAACAAAAATTCAACAAGTAGATGAACATATTGCATCTCTTATTCTGGTTATTTTTGAGGTTTACACCAGGAATAGGTTTTAATTTCCTTTCCATATTAAGTTATCCAGCAGTATTCTGTGAAATCCTAGGTTTTGTGATTTTTTTTTTTTAGTTGAAGGGTAAAACTTTCACCTTGTCCATCTACTGGGTTGTGGTTTGTAAATTTCACAGTATAATTTTGTGTGTGTTTTGAGAGAAAGTTCTCCAAACAATAACATCTTCTGTTTGGCTAGAGAGTAATTTATTGTCCTGATCTTGCTTTAAGAAAACTATAACAAAAACTATAACAAGAAATATGTTTTTGTTACTGTGAAGTCAGGTTGGTTTGGGTTTTTTTTTTTGTTTGTTTCTGTTATTTAAATGTAAAGGCAGGATTTATGGAAATGGCTGTAGGGTGGTGCTGGCTGAATTAGTCATCATTTCTCACAAGGCATACAAAAATTGGTTGTTCTTGTGCCTAGAACTAATAGCATGCCTTGTATTTAATCTGCTGGTCTTTTGTAAAACAAATGATTGTGCTAATAAGTGCAAAATATACACATTTAAACTTCTTGGAGTATTATTTAGCATGCTGTTCTGGGGAGTCATTTAGTTTTTTTTTTTGTTGCTAGTTGAATTTAAGGTAGGGAAAATGTATATTTGTCTATATTGTTGAAAAAAAAAGTGTATTTTTTAAAGGAATAGTAGCAGCCGAGCTGGAACTCAGCATTTTGGCTTTTCTACTAGTGTCTATTCAAGGATTAAATCAAAACACTACAGTGCTTTAGAAAAGTACTAATACCTATTACAAGTTTTTGCAAAGAGTTTTAGGATTATCCCTGTGATAGGTTCACCGTTGGGCTGAGTGATGTCTCTTATGGGGGTAGGTTGTGGGTTTTGGTTGTTTTTTTTTCTTGGCCTTGTTGAGATGAATTGCCAGTAATTGGTATTTCACCCAGAAGCGACCCAGGTGACTTAGGGAATTCCACCACCTTCAGCTGCTCCCTGCATGTGGAATGTCTTTCCTAATCTGGTTTAAGACAAGGGGGGCATTCACCAGGGTAATGATTGAAAACCTACCTTCTTAACAGGAAAAAAAAAATGAAATCCAAAGGGACATGTGACTCGAATGCCCCTCCACGGCTTTGCCCTCTTGTCATCAGACCACGGCTTAGGCTGCTCTTAACCATCCCTAAGGACCACAGGACCCTGCTAAAGCAGAAAGCTCCTCTGCATGCTCCTCTGTTGGAATCCATTTAGTGATTAAACTTTTAAAAGTCCCAACCCCCACCATGCAACTGCAGTTTTCATGGTAGCTGGGACATTATTTTCCCATTCATGCTGTGAATTCCATTCTATAGTAAAATGAATATTATATTGACCTTTTAAGTTGGTTGTCAGTGGAGAATTAGGGAAGCTACACTTAGAGCATCTGTAGGCAATCTTGGCGACAAGTAGGACCCTCTGGAAAGCTGTTACTGTTGGGGCAGAACTAATCATTCCATGTGAAATTATATAAGGAGAATTAGCTCTGACTCTACCTCATTTCCTTTCATACCGCTGTGAAAATAAGCTTAGAAACGTCAAACCTTCCCTCCTTATTTCTCTAAGTACTTTGTTAAATACTTTGATTAAGGCTTAGTTCTGATGGGTGCTAGAAATCAAAAGAGCTACCTGTATTTCTAGGGGTTAATGGGATGTGCATCCTTGCCCAGTTTGGTGGTTTCCTTCTTGGAACTGGGTTCCCGGGTTCGGCTGCTGGTGCTTTCTCTGTACTTGACTTTATTTCCCCAGTGGGTCATTCAGAGTACTTGATATTTAAGGTAGCATGCTTGATGTGATAGAAAATTGTCAATCACACTGCCTTGGCTATTTAGAAAAAGCAAAAAAAAGATATCAAAAGCCTGCTTGGAGCTCTAAGGAGCAGTCAAGTCACCTGCTGCTTTGCCTGGCAGGAGTCTAAACTCTTACAGCATTTAGGTTTAGACAAGAAAACTCAGCTCTCTGGAGGTCACCTGCTCTATGCTAAGGCACTGTACTTCACAATGAACACTATACTCAAATATAAAGACAGGTAGGTATGTATAGACTGTTTCTGACATGTTCATTTTACCAGGTCTTAAAAACAATCAGCAGAGATTTGTGTAACCCCTTCATAACCTAATTCCTTGTTTAACTACCCCTGGAGGTACCATATTTTCTCTAATGTTATTCTGATTTTTTTTCCTAACCCATAAGTTTCTTGTTTATGGTGTTTAGCTTTTTGTTGTTTTTTTTTTCCTGTTATGCATATTGCAGTAGGGGAACTTGATCTTCATTTTTGTAACTGATGTTAACCTCCTTTGAAGCCTGTGCCCTCTTTTCTTTAAAATCCTGTTTCCCTTTAACTTCCCCTGTTTCCTTAGGTTTTCTTCTGAGCTTTTCTCAGTTTCCTACATCTGTGCATCCAGATCCAAACATAATGTACAACCCTAGTGTCAGTGATGAATAGAATAAATCTTGCTTTTTTTTGCATATGATGCTCCTGTTAATACCAATTAATATTTTTTTTCACTTTTTGTATACAATTCAGTATTAAATCCCCATTTCAAGTCCTACTTTTTTTTCAGTTCTGCTTCCCAGAATGTTTGAGAATATCTCTAACTACAAATTTTTTGCAACTGTATTATTCTCTGCCAAGTAATAAATGAAAACATGAAATAAACCTGCACTGGAAACATTGGTTGTGTCATGATATGAGGTCCAAAAGGAAGAAGCTTATTGCAGTTGGAATTTTGCAACCTCTACCTTATTGCAGACCCAGCCGCTGGAGGTGAAGTTGCTGAATGACTGAGTTGTGCTCTGACCCCTTCATAATCTTTGGGGACATTTGCTGCTCTTGGTTGGGTGGGTCTTGTACTGGGGACCCTGGTGCTGGATAATCAACAGATATCTTGTAGCTATAGGTGTTTAGGGAAGGAATCTGTAGTGAGATTAAAAGAACCCCTGAAACTTGGAGAAGGTTTACCTGAATCTGCACATCTGGGATGGTGGTGGCTCAGTTCCTAGGAGTAGCTGGTAAAAATTAGTTGTAATTAATTGCATGAATAGATATCTATGTGTTTGTGTCTGAATAACTTTGAAATGCATCTAAACACAAGTGGTCATTCTTTGTGGCTGCTAGATCAACCCTAGAAAAATAATCCACAGGCATTTTTTCTTTCATCTTAGTGTTTTAGTCTACCAGAGATGATCAGAAACACTTGATCTTAACCTTTGCACCAACATTTCTGAAAACAAAGCATCTTGGAGATGCTGCTAGAGTTGGAGGACTGTGGCTTCCAGTTAAGGCAGATGTGATTTCAACATCTGTGCCCAGGAAAGCTGCAGCCTGATCTGCCTTCTGTCTTCAGGATTGCTGGGATTCCAGAAGCAGAAGTGGTGCAGATAAGCCATGTCCTTTGAGGTTTTGAAATGCTTCTGCTTAGATTTTAAAGCCCTTCCTAATAAGGCCCAGAGGAAGCTCATCTCCTGTAGCACAGCTGAGTTGGTATCATTATTAACTACTTCTCAGACTCTCCAGTGGTAACTCTGGCTGAGGTGGCTTTATTTGGGAAGAACCCCTATGGTTACCTCTCTGTGTTGTTGACCAGCTGAGTATGTGGTCTCAACTGTGAGTGGTAGTTTCTGAACTGGAAGCTGTGATGGAACCCCAAGGACAGTTTATAGAGGGCTTTTCACCTTTTTCCTTAAACTCTCCAGTGATACAGCTTCTAACTTGGAATCTTCATTAGAACACAGTCTAGAATAATGGGAAGAAAAACTCCAAAGCCCTCTTTGATGATGCAAAGCCAAGACTTTGATTGCCCTGCCATCAAAATTAACTTTCTGTAACGATTTTCCCCTTTACCAACTGGGGTATTGCAAAATCAAGCTTTGCCCTTGGTTTATTCTCAGTAAACCACCTTGGTTTCTGTGTGGCATAAAATTCTGCATGTCCCTCTCTGAGTTATAAAGAAAACACTCCCCTTTTTTATCTCTGAGCAGCAGTCATATGTCTACTTTCTGATCTCAGGACTCTCCTGCTTACCTGGGGGCTCCCTGCTTGCCGCGTTTCGCCTCTGCTGTCGTGTCCTGCTCTGGAAGGCTGTGCCAGGTGAGATGTGCTTGGTTTTCTTTTCCCCTTCAGAGTTGCTCCTCTGGCCTCTTGTGAAGCCTGGGGGAAGAGGTGAGCCAAGTGGCCTCCTCAGCTCCAGCTGTAACCTTCTTGAAAGGAATTTGCTTAATGCAGAGCAGGGCAGGTACTCTCGGTGGGAGTCCAGCAGCAAACACTTCAGCAATGGAGAGATGCTCTGCTCTGAGTTCATGAATATGTTCTGCAGAAGAAACAGCCTGTAAGTAATATATTAAAAGAGGAGCTGGATGAAACATGAAGACAACTTCCAAATGAGAAAAGCAGGTGGTTTGTGTTATTTCCTCCGTGCTTAGTTTTTTCATGTTGGTATCATCATAACAATACATGACAAATGAATCTGCTTTTCTCTCTGTGATGTTTAAAATTTGATTACCTGAATATTTATGTTATTCAGAATATTTGAAGAGCTTTATTTTTCCTTACCTTGTATGTAGAGTAATTGTGGAAGCTGAACAATATATTTTGTTGCAGACTACCCTAAAATCAGTTTTTAATTGCTTGGATGTATTAATATTGCATTTTAAAAGTGTAAACTTTGAAAATGTAGCTATTAAATTCTGTTCAAGATGTGAAATCTGTTTTCTAGCATTAACTATGCAAGTTTGAAATCCTCAGTTTCATTTAAAGGTAGAGCTTTTTGTTTGCACGTAGCTGTTGAAATAAATAACCAGTACAAGAAAACATTCTACTAATAAACGAGGGATGCCTGGAGTTGGCTTTACTAACTGAGACAATTTAATTCATCCATCATCAGGGATGATGTTTCTTAGCAACACAAAGTATTTTCACCCCAGGCTCTTCCACGAACTTTCACATTTTTCTTCAAACACAGCCTTGGTAGTATTTTATATGACCTGAAGTTCGTCCATCTGTCCTGAAGCTCCCAATACTTTCCCATTCCCTCCAATGATCAAATGATCTGATACACTTTTTTGTTGTTGGTTTGGTTTGGTTTGTTTTTTTTTTTTAGCTTAATACACAAGTTGACCAGAGAGTCGTTTCGCATGTCAAGATTTTCCAAAGGGTTCTGGGAAATTATTTGTTGCCCTGTATAGGAAAGCTAAAAGTTATTGAAAATGTGCTAGAGTTTCATAATAAAACAGATAGGAAAAATATTGGCTTGGGAGCTAACTAAATGCTTTCTGATAGCCACAGCCTCAAGGGGGATGCTTGGATCATTTGTAATAAAGGGATATCTTTGATATCTTTTGGTGAATTGACTAGTGTTCTGTTTAGATCATAATTTATGAAAAAACTGGCTTGATGCACAATGTTACGTTATCAAATTCTTTGGGTGTAAGAATTGCCTTAATGTATAGCCAGGATTTGTGATGTTTATTCTTTTAATGCATGCACTATGAAGTCAGAAGAAGCTGTTGATACATTAAGACTCTACCTTTATTTCTTGCTTTCCTTTTTTCTTGTTGTTTTAACATGTGTGAAGCTGATTTCATCAGTGTAGCTACAACCCAGAGTTGCTGGGTAGATTTGCCTGGCTTCAGAAACCTCTTCAGGTACATAACAAGTGGTGTTCAGTACTGGAAGCAGACATCTTCCAAATGCAATGTATTTTGCTTTGAGAAATACTATTTTATTTTTTTATTTTTTGGACTTTTTGTTAAACTGCTCTGAAAACTTTTGTATGTGAATAGTGACCAAGCCTGTGCTTGTATCTTGTGTTGAGGGGAGAAGTTGCAGTGGTTATGGAATCTATGTTTCTTATCAGCAGTATGTAGTGATAAGTGTTTGAAAAATGTTGGGCTGTGTTAGCTGCTGCTTGGCTTATTTCACAAAGAAGGTGCACAGAAACAATTTAAAATAGTAGGAAAACAAGTTACTGAAATACTGTCTTGATTCTTCCTCATAGTTCAAACAAAATCCTGTATTGCAGCTCCTGTCATCTTTATTTTACTGAGTTGCTATACACACATTTAAAGGCATAGACACATGTAAAAAAATAATAGGAAGAATTAGCAGGATGCTGTTACATAAAGGTTTTATTGCTATTTTCAACTCTATGTAGTGTTAATGCACAAGGGAGTATTTAGGGAGTTCTGACAGTTGCCAACAAAGTCCATGCTCACCTTGTCATTTAACTGGATGCTTCTTTTTAAGGGTGACAACGAGTGAACTTGCTCCTCTGTGATTTACAGCTGAAATGGATCTGGATTTTTAGATGATGTTTCTAGTTCTGGGACACTAAATTGCATGTCCAAGTTCAGACATCTTGTTTAAAGTCATCTTTGTTGTAGGGTAGGTGCATACCCTGGTGTTGGTGTCCAGCATCTTGCTGAGGGAACTGGTATGATTTAGCTTGGGAAAAAAAAAGGACCCCTTTGCTCTTTACAGCTCCCTGAAAGGAGGTTGTAGTAAGTAGGGGTTGATTTCTCCTGTGGAATAAGTGATAGGATAAGAGGAAATGGCATCACATTGTACAAGGAGAGGTTTAGGTTGGACATTAAGGAAAATTTCCTCCCTGCAAGGGTTGTCAGACCTGGCCCTGGCTTCCCAGGGCAGTGGTGGAGTCCCCATCCCTGGAGGTGATACTGAGGGACATGGGTTAGTGATGACTTGTCAGTGGTGGGTTAATGGTGGGACTCAATGATCTGAAAGGGCTCTTTCAACCAAAATGATTCCATGATTCTCTGATCTCCAGGTGTTCCCTAGATTCCTTTGAAGAATCACTGAGTTGGAAGCTTCTTCTGTTATCCCACAGCAAACAGTATCTGAAGAAAGGCAGAGAGAAAGACAATCTTGACAAAGGGCTTTGCCAGCAACAGGGGCTTTAGCCTTTTAAGTATCAAGTCTTTGAAAACAGCAGCAGTCACTGATGTCTGATGCTGCCTTACCTGTAAATTTGAGCTGCAGCAGCTTGCAGAAGGGTCAGGGGTCCATCTGCTCCCTCTCCTGCAAGACTTTGTTGCATGTGGTGACAGACTATCTACGTTTTCACCTCTCTTAACATCCTGGGATCATCTGAGAAGCTCTGGCATCCATTGTAGGCTTTCCCTGCCCTTTCAGGTCCTGTACAGAAAATTCATTGCTCGTAGGAGTAGGCAGAGTTTGCAGTCGTGCTGGCTCCTGTAGGTAGTAGCACAGTCAGAAGTCACTGACAGTACTGAAGGCTGATGTTTGTGCTGTAATAAAGTAATGTACCTGTGGGCATGTTGTAGACCTGTATTTGCACCTCATCATCCAGTATTTTGTTCTGTAATGCTATGTGTAAAAACTGACTGTAAAGCTGGTAATATGTTTTTTCACAAGGTCAAATTTAAAAGATTTTTAAATGCTGGAATCTCTTCATGATTGAGACTTTATTTTTCCAACTGTGAAACGTGTCTAAATTTACTGAACTGACAAAGACTGCAACAGGCAGTCTAATAAGAAACCAAACCTCCCAAATACTTTCCAGAAATTAGTCAAATTCCTATTTCTAGCTTAATAGACAAAAATTAGCTTTCTGAATGTAGGGAAAGGTTTGGAGTAAGCCTAATAAATAGATAGGGATAACGTGTAAGGAGGAACACACAGTAGTGTCAGAGCTGTTGTAAATTGTTCAAAAATTACTTTTCATCTTCATCCATCCGTGATTCAAATAAAGAACATTCACTTTATGGCCTGCAGCACAATACAAGTTGTACTTTGCTAGCTTTTGGTTCAAGCAATGAACATATTTGAATTTCAGGAAAGACAATTTGAAAATGGACTATATTTAGGATTTAGTCTTGAAGTTGTAAGAATAACTAGTGTGTTTTGCTGTTGTTGCATCTTTTAATGTTCATGGGCAAAGAATGACATGATCTGAGTTGTCACTGGGAACATTCAGTTTTTCATGCAAAGTATTTTTGGGCAGCTCTATTTGGAAGAACATGGCATGGAATATAAAAACTAGTCTAAGAATTTACAATTTATGTTAAAAGGTCACAAATTTTAATTGTTTGGATGCTATTTCTGCACTTAATCTATTCAAAAGTGGGCAAGCACAAACTGCTAAAGCTAAAGGGTATCACAAGGTGGTAATTTGGTTTTAGGGTTCTTATTACTTAACACAGCAGTGTCTTTTCAGAGACTTAGGACCAAAATGATGTTACAAGTGTGTACAGATCATAATTAGAATGAATGAGAAGTAAAAAGAATAAGTCAGATGTCCTGTCCACATAGTCTTTCTGTCAGTTGCTGTGTTTGCATGTAACTCATACTATGAGAGTTTGCATGAAAGCAAATGAAAATGGTTTAATTCAGTCTTTTAATATACAAATATATTTTGTATTGGCAATAAAAATCATAAAAGCTTTACACTACTGAGGGGGAAATATTTTTAGATCATTCAGGAATTTAAGTAAAAAGGCTGTGCTTTGGTAAGCACTTTTGGAAGCTTTATGTAAACTTGTTAAGGCTGTTTGGTTTTTTCTTTTTAGTCATTAATATTATTTGCAGGGGTTTCTATAGGCTGTGGTATTTACAGACCTGAGCCAGGTTTTATTTTGCAGCAGCTGGAGGAGAAGCATCAGGTAGAATAATGTGATGTGTCTTACCTCACTCAAGACAATTGCAACCCACACCTCTTCTCCTTCCCACAAAGAATGTATTGTTATTTATCTGTCAATATTCCTATTTGGCTATGAGGGCTAATGTAACTGATCAGTCCTTTTCTGTATGTCAGGTATGTTTGAAGTAAGGGTGATGTGGTAGGTTCTGGCCTAGCATAGTGTAGACCAAATATCTTTCATGGGAACTTCTCAGGCTTTGTTGCTGCAATATGAGGTTTTGGTATAGATTTTACATTCCAGAAGAGAATTCATAGTCTTGAGGAGAAGACTTTATCTCTCTGTGGCACAGCTACTATAACTGTGGCTTGTGGTAAAAATAAATAACACCAGTTAGACAGCTGGCACTTTGCACCTATGTTTTCCCATCCTTGCTGTGTGGTTTAGTGTTGGTTTGGGTTTGGTTTTTTTTTTTCACTCAGGGTAAACTACAGCAAAACCTGATTAATGAACTGCATTTTGTCTCAGGAGCATCATACTTTGAGAGCAGTGTCCAATTGTTGGGTGGCTTCTTTCTGATTCAGTAAGCAAGTCTTCCGTTATAAATTAGTTTCAGAAACCAGTTATTGGTGTGTGTGTGTAAACATATAAATATATATTAAAAAGTCTAGAGCATCCTGAGATAGGTAAAATGGAATCCAAGTTACACAAACAAATAGCAAGAATCTAAGTAGCTCTGTATTCAGTGTTAATGATCTGTATTTCCTATGAAAGGTTGACCTTTGCAGGGCCTTTTCTTCTGAAGTAAAGAATAGGCTGATCTCTTTCTCCCACAGCTGGAAGGGCAGAGGGAGATTTGGTTGATCTTATTTTATTTATTTATTTTTTTTCCCCAGCAAGACTATCACAGGGAATGATGGGGCCAGTTGCTCAGATTGCAAAGGACTGTGTGGCCTCGGGCATCTTTAACTATGTGCTAAGACTGATTCTGTTTAATGTTAAAAAATAAAATAAAATCATCCTAAATTTAGACCTAGCACTGGTTCAGATCAGAAAAAAAGGGATGCTACCCATTGATGTAAAATGGATAGAGAAGATGGGTGTGATGGTTCATATAAATCAAAATGAATGGGCATTAGATTACACATTCATCATTGTGGTTATCACTTCAACTGCTTAGCATGTGTAACCTGGTAAGCATTTGCCAGTATTGTGTCTTAACTGTAAAGACAGTATTAGGCCATTACATTCTGAATTTTCTTTCACTTGTTCTGGTGCTCTGAAGCTGTACAGCTTGAAGAGTTTGAGGCAGAAAGATAAATGATTAAGAGCATGCACATTCTACATGGGAAATCTGTGGGGTTTATTTTACATCTGGGGATCTACTTGCTCTAATACAAAGAATCTTTTTACTGCAATAAGAATCTATTTAAAATTCTAGTTTTAAGTCAATATAAACCTATTTAAAATCTATTAGATATGTAAATGCTTTCCTGCAGACAAAAGTATTCTGCCCACCCAATTGTGTAACTTCAGCTTAAGCCAATTTTCTGTTTCAAGCCTCTTCATTATTCTGTGTTCTGTGGAGTACAGAGAATTAAACTTGTCCAGGATTAAATATTTTGTGCATTTCATTATGCTCTGGGAGATGGTTTAGAGTTTGGGTCTTGGGATGTGGGGTTTGGACTTTGTCCTGTTGAGAGTTGCTTTAAAAGTTGAAAGCTGGTAGAGGTAGTTGCCTCTGTTAACAAGGTTTTCCCAAAGGAAGACTCAAGAATGTTTCCCAACACTAAAACTAGACTAAAAAGCCCCAGGTGTCTCAGCCTTTCCTTGTCACAGAGATGCTGCAGCCCCATCAGCATTTTCATGGACTCTTTCCAGTAGATCTTGATAAACCCAATGGGTTTGAGGTGTGGTAAGAATTTAATAGAGCTGCTGCAGAAAATGCAGAGCATTGGGAAGAGGTCGAAAACAATTTGTATTCTCATGGTCCAGCTCTCCTGCTTTTGACTTTTGTAGCTCCTGATTGAGTGAAAAGATTTAAGAATACATCTGTGGAGAGCATGTGGACTGTGGTCCATATCAGTGTACATTTCTCTGTGGGGTTGATGTCTGTTGGGACAGTGATTTTTGTCCAGGGTTACCAGGCTAACATTACCTGCTCTTGAGAGAGGGGCTACAGGTCTGCCAGGGCTGCAAGTCTGCACATCTCAAAGGCTGATACTGGGATATACAAACAGATCTAATTTCATTTTGCCAGCCTTCTATTCATAAGTAATTCTGGGAAAGCCTGGTAGATGTGGGGTGACTTTTTTTTTTCTTTCCATTTGTGGTTTAAATTATAGACCAGTCACTAGTTTTGTTAGTGGATTCTCAAGCATCTTATACAGCCATTCTGGTTTCTTGTCATCCTCTGCTCTCTCTGCATCTGCATTACTGTGGCCCCTGGATCTGCACTTGATTTAAAATCAATAAAAATCTCTATTGGAGCTTCTGTCAGTGTTGAAAGTCTCTAATCACTTTGGCTATTTTTTTGGCACATGAGCTTGGGAAAACTGATCTTAAACATGCCTGTGATTTTTGAGGGGGGTGAAAAATCCACATATTTTCATTGTTAGTGGAAACTGTAGATGAGAACCTCAAAGAGGAGCACCGAGGGGCATCCACTCCTGGTTGTCCACAGCGTATTTGGTCAAGAAAAGAAACAGTTTAAGGAATGTGACTTGTGGTTCTTGATGCAGAAAAATGCTTCTGTGTGCCTAATACATTGGAAAACATTTGTTTGGAGACCACATCTTCCTCGTGCAGAATTTGCCCCTGTAGTAGTATTAAGGTCAGTATCCACGTAGGTTGTCTCATACATACTGAATGTGATGCCTGAGGTCAGCTTTGGCTTGTAAATGCAACTTTAAGGAAGGTTTTGTCCAGTCCTGTTAAAAAGCATCAGTGTAAGTTGTTTGTTTAGAGATGTATTTACTCATGCTCTTCCTGAGCTTGTCTTGGGTTCCTGAGTGAAAAATAAGTTGTAAATGAAACAGTGTTCTGCTTAGCAAGTAAAGATTGTGGAAATAATCCTACATGTGTACATATACTCATTGAGTAAATTCTCTAAGTGAATTGGTATTAAATTTAGGGTGAATCTTTTCTGGACATTTAGGGAAGCTTTTCTTATTTTTACTAAACCTTGGTGTGGGAAAAAAAAAAATGTCTGGCCATTTTTGTGAGAATAATCCCTAAATTGTATTGTTAATTGAAGAGTAGTAGAGTGAGAAGAACTGAAGAGTATTAGAGTGATCAAAATGCTGTCTCCTAAAAAAAAAATTAAAATAAACTGGACAAGATCCTGTGTGTCTCTAGTTCTGTGAATGTCCTGGCTTGACTCTTTACTACCAAAAAAGTTTCTGTGATTTTCATGTGTGAAAAGTTCACCAAGAATCAGGATTTCTCTTCCATGTTATTTCCTCATTATCTACTTGGTTAACCCTTTAGAAGCCCTGCACCATTTAATGGAATTAGAATAAAAATAATGCATGTTCAGAAAGTCTTGTGGTGTGTTACATTTGCTTTTATTGTGTTTCACCTACCACTAATCAATTAACTGATTTGGGTTCAAGGCAGTTTCCAGGTTAGACCGTGGGTGGGTAATATACTCTGTAAATTAGGTGTGAAATGGCTGGAGAAACACAGGAACTGGTTGCTGTGCTGAGCCAAGTCAGGTTTGACTTGGTTTTTACTCTTTATGTGCTGCCTTGTGGGCAGCCTGGGTCTAAATTGATGCTGTAGAAAACTCAAATGTTAATTTGCTACCTGTATTTTATTTTTTTTTTTGTATTTGCTTGTTGTTTGAGTTGTCATCTGTGCTGTCCTGTGCCTGCTGCTCTAGGTGTGGATGAGGCCACTTGGTGCCTCTTCACTTCTGGAGTTGTAGCAAAGCTTTGTGATCCTTCTTTGTGAAGAATGGGAAATGAGCAAGTTACCAAAAGTGAAGGTGCAGTATTGAGTCCTCAATACCTGAAAACCCAATTTTGGCAGACTGTAGATGCCAAGGATGGAGATTTGGAACTTGCTTAGTCTCAGTTATTTCCCCAAAATTCTCACTGTGAAATAATCTCATTGAATGTATCCTTGCCCTAGCATTCAGCCACCTCTAAGTTCTGCTCAAGCTGTGAGCTTTCCAGGTTTTCTAATGCTGTGTTTGAGGGTGAACTTGCTGTTGAGTTCTATTTTTCTTTAAATTTTATGAGAATTTTATATAATGATGTTCCTGTCATGCTTTTGGCCATGAATCAGCAAAGCATTTATGTGCATGTTTTAATTGAAGCGTGGAGTTGTCTTGCTGTGCAAATGTTGAAGTCAGTGAGACTATTAATTAAAATTAAGGATCTGCATAAGTGCTTTTTCTAAAAATAAGTTGCTTTACAACAGCTTTGGGCTGTATTTGGGGAGGAGGGGGGGTGGGGTTGGTGTGTTTGTGTTTCTCTAACTTTGCAAATAGGTGTGTAATTCTGTCTGAAATGTGTGATGATAAAATGTAGCAGCAATACCAGAGGGTAGAATGTTCCTGGGATGGAGTGTGAACTCTCTGCCTGGTAAGATGTCACCCAAGCTGATATTTATTTTTCAGTAGAGAATAAAACTATTATGATTTTTGTATTGCGTGGAGGGTGGTGTCAAAGAAAAATTAAGGAAAACTTAAGGAAAAGTTGCTGCTTGAGCTACCCCTGTAGGGGAAGCACCCAAGTTATACTCATAGGAGATGGTCAGTTCATCCCCTTGTACCTGGTGTCTGGTTCTAACTTTGTTTTCCTTCCATTGAGCAAAATCTTGCATCGTTTAGTTCAAGTCAGTGCTTCCCAGTGTGAGACTTCTCAGCAAGTTGTGGTGTGTGTCATTTATGTTTTCTACTGGCAGTTGAAGGCATTAGAAGTATTTCAAGGGAACACTGTGGGTTTGGTTCTTTTTTTTTTTTTTTTTTCTCCCCATTTACTGTATAATTTGCTTTAGAAAATTATCTGGTTTATTAATTCTCACAGTACCTTAGTGAAACAGCAGTGTGCTTCTGGCTCTTGAGTCTGGCTCTTCCCAGCCTCAATTTACCATGCTAGCCTGTTAGCTTTTTTTCAGATTTATTCTAAAACTAGGCTACTTTTTACAACTTCTGCTATTCCCCACCTGCAAGCAAACCAATAAATTAATAGCAGAGGGAAGAAAACACTGGAAAACACAGAAAAGAAGAATGGGTATCAAGCTGCTTTGTACTGTCAGGCTTCTGATTGCACCTCTGCTGTCTTTTGCTGCTGAGTTTTGAGATCTCAGACCTGCTTTTTGGCAGGTATGTGCATAAAGGACCAAAATAATTCAGGAAATCAGAGATATTCCATCACGTGGCTCTCCTCCTGTTCTGCTCTGCACTAGTGAGACCACATTTGGAGTATTGGGTTCAGTTTTGGTCTCCCCAGCTCATGAGGGACAGGGAGAGAGTCCAATGGAGAGCTATGAAGATGCTGAAGGGACTGGAGCATCTCTCTGGTAAGGAAAGGCCAAAAGCCCTGGGGCTGTTTAGCCTGAAGAAGAGAATCCTGAGAAGGGATCTTATGAATGTTTCCAAATCTCTGCAGGGTGGGTGTCAAGTAGAAGGGGCCAGGCTCTGTTGGTGCCCTGTGATAGGATGAGAGGTGATGGTTCTATGGTGAAACATGGGAAGTACCATCTCAACAGGAGGGAAAACTTCATTGTAAGAGTGACAGAGCCTGGAACAGGCTGCCCAGAGGTTGTGGAGTCTCCTTCTCTAGAGACTTTTAAGACCTGCCTTAATCTGTTCCTGGGTGATCCTTCTCTGGCAGGGGAGTTGGACCGAATGATCTCCAGAGATCCTTTCTAGCCCTTACCATTTTTTTATTCTTAGTGCTTATCATTCTCCTTTATAATTTACTCTTTTATTAGTAGTAAAAGCTATTTGTTTTTATGAGTGCTTGCGTGTGAATACAGTTCAGATTTGTGCTGCAAAATCACATGGTTTTTTCCTCAAAAACTGGGCTCAGAGGGGTTCCTATTTGAAGACCTTTATTAATTTTGTGGGAGGAGGGAGTTGCTTTTGCTTAGCATCGGTGCTAAAAGTTTTCTGTAAAGTGTTGTCACGCGATCACAAAACAAAACTTGACATTGTTTGGGGAAAAATACCAATGTTGCCATCTTTCCTAGGAGCACATCAGTCGCTCTTTATTGCTTTTTAAATTTGATTTCATTGTAGTGTGGCGAGCTTTTCAATAAACATAGTGCTTTCATTTCTATAACGTTAGAATTATTGTTAATGCCCAGTTTCATACTGCGAATTACGTAGGTAATATTGTGTCCAGTGGGATCCTGCATCACCAAATTTGCATAGTTATGGGGCGAGTGACATCGTATCTCATACAAAGAACCTAGGGACCTGATACAATATCAGTAAAACTGTCTCATAGGTATGATTCAAACAGTTTTATTAGCAACATATGGGGTATGAAGGAGCCACAGAGGGTAGTTTTGAGTGTAAGGGTGCTGGCCTATCTTTTTCAGCCTGTAATTATATCAGTCCTCTTCTATGGCATTATTTGTTGCTGCTCTGGGATTGCTGGAAAAATAACTACTAATATGGTGACACAAAGGATCAGAATAAATTATAATTGTTGACTTTACAAGAAATTCATTGGCAAAAAGGCTTAGTATCCTAAGCTCGGGTGTCATTTCTGGTCGGGCTTCGGAGCTATGCCACACGTACAAAAGAATATCTTTCTGAGAGTCTTAAGATTTTTCTGGCAACCTTATCCTGTTGTATTGGATGCTTTTGTGATCTGACAGGAGGAAGAAAGTTCTTTTTGGCTGCATTTGAGTTTTTAATCTGAAGTTAGGAGAGTGCATTTTGTTTAATTGGTGCTAGGATATTGAACTCTTGTTCCCCAAATGGAACACATTGTAATTAGTCATCTTCAGATGAAGAGTTCGTCGTTTTAACTGTTTTGACATTAAAAACTAGCAAAAAATATCACTTGAAGATTACAGTAGTACTCCGTTTAGTTGTACATCTTAAAATCTTGATATATATATACATTAAAAAAAAAATGATGTGTTGTAAAAATGGGGAAGGTTTTGGCCGTTTAGTGTTTCTGCTAATTGGTTAACTGAAGAGCCACAGTGTACATAGAGCTATCAGAGAAAAGAACTGTTTGACTACTTCCCAGAGAACTTTTGGAAATGATTGTGTTTATAAAAGCACTGGGCTGAACAGCCTGCTTAGGGAATTAGGACTGTTGCATAGACTCAGAATTGCTTCTGAATTAGTTTATTCCTTACTGAACTTCAGCAGAGAAAAACTAGATTCTGGGGGAGAGAACTGGTGGAGATGAGCAGGAGATCTGTGAGGATGGGTCTGCTGGGGCTCTGCAGTGCTTGGACCTTGGTGATGCTCCACTGATGTGAAAACATCTTTTAATCTCCTTTCTCCATGCCATGTCCATTGTTTCAGTGTAGACCCATAGCTCTGTAGAAATCAGGTCTGAAAGGGATCCTGAGAATTGTTCACCTCTTGTTTCCAGGTAGGATGAAACTTCTTTGAGTTGTTCCCAACTTACTTAAATATATGATTAAAAAAGGAGTAAAAGAACATAATTTGGAATTCAATTGCTAAACTGTCTTGGAGTTAAGTTTTTTTTCCCCAAAAGTTTAAAAATTAAGATTAATTTGATGTGGCTTTTTTCCCCCCTCTGACAAATCTTGACTGGACAGTCCTGTATCTATGTGTACAGACTGTTTAATTACTTGTTTTGGTAGCTTCTTGATATGGAAGGAAGGGTTATTGATGTCTCTATTTGCCATTTTTCCATTTTCTTCTCTTTTGGAGTAAGTTTTGTGCTAGCATTACAGGTTTTGGGGAGCTTTTCTGACTTCCATGACCTTGCAGAGATAATTGCAGTTGATTCAGGAGCTATTTCAACTGGTTCCCTTAGTATTCAATATTAAAAGACCTCAGACTTTTCAACTTCTGTTTTAAAAAGTATCCTCTCATCCTGTTTCTCCCGTCTTTTCAAAAGCCTGGATTGGAAGCTCTCTGAGCTCATTGCTGTTGAGGATCTTAAGTTCTTCTGTGAAAGAAGAAAGTAAAAAAGTAAGAAAGATATTAAACCTTGTCATTTTGAGAAATAAGCAGAAACATGCAATCTAGATTGCAGTCAAGGTGGACATATACCAAGTTTTAGGTACATAAACATAAAAATTTTCTGTTTTTTGTGTCTAATGCAACCAGTTCTGGCACCAAAGCAACCATCTGTGGGGTAAAATGGTCATTTTCAGTGTGTCTTATGGAAAGTCAGCTCTTTGACATCATTAAGTATAAACTTGTACTGATTTAATGTATTTTTCTTCTTTTTTTTTTTAATGTAGCATTTACATTTGACACATGGTGTTTTCTTCTTTCCCATATCTTTTATTTGTTTGCAGCAGAAAGTTCACACCCACTTTGCTAAAGATGGTAAAGGAGTGATTTCTGAAATTAACTACTAAATTAAAAAAATTATATAAACAGATCTGGACATCACATCATAGGGACTTAAGAACTGTCTCTGGAGCCTCTAGAACCACTCATGTTAATTGTTGCATATCTTGTAAATGTGTTTATTTCAAAGTACTGGAAGACTTCCAAAAAGTTTCTATATTTAAAAGGGCAAAAAGGATGTCGTGGTGGATTTAGCCCAGGACAAAATAAAGTAAAGGTTAAATTGGACTTTCATCAGTGAAGGCTTAAAAGCTAAAAAAAAAAGAAAAATAAATTTAATGCCAGTCACTACAATTCTGTGTTAGAAGGCTTTGTGAGACAAAGCTGGTGTGTTTGTTTTAATAGGATTGTGAGTCTGGCCTATATTACACTATGAAACTAATTTCTTTTAAAGCACTAAATCGTTGCAACACAATATTTTGATATAAAAACTTGGATTGCATATAGCTGAGACACAGAAAATATTAAAAACATTCTGTGGCTTAAAGTGTGACTTTTAATGGGACGAGAAAGATCTACATCTAGTGGGTCTCCTATGTGTTTGTAGCCCAGTTACACTTAATCAGCAGTTTTGCTGGTGCTTTAATTTTTGCTGATTTATTTTTTCAGATTATGTAAAGAATAGCAGAGAAATACAGTCAGTTGTGTAGTTAAGTCATCAAAATACAGTAAAACTGTAGCTAGGACAGAAAGCTTGGTTGGGAAACCCCATTTTGATAATATACAAGAAGAGAGAGGGAAAGCTGAGACAGTTTGACCTCAATGAGTAGGCTCAGGAGCACAAACTGAAAGTCAAGAAATTCTGTTTAAACACTTAAAAGTTTTTCACTGAGTAGTCCAACATTGGATTGAGCTGTCCAGAGAGAGGCTGTGGAGTCTCCATCTATGGAGATACTTGGTACTCACCATGGTCCTGGGGCACCTGCTGAGCTTGACCATGGTTTGAACAGAAGCTCTGGACTAACCAGTCTCTGGAAGTCCCCTTCAACCTCATTCATCCTCTGATTCTGTGGTTTAGGAGAGGGCTAGGAGCAGTGATTACCTGTGGCTGCCTGGAGAGGTGGAGTCATCTTTTCTGAAGAGATTCAAAACCTTCCTGGGTGCAGTCCTGGGCAACCTGCTCTAGCAACAGGGTTGGGTGAGATGATCTCCAGAGGTTTCTTCCTTACCATTCTGTGACTGTAATGCCACAGCAAATGGGCAGGGTCAATCTTTGCACATCCAGAAGAGACCATGAACTAGACAAGAGTGTAGAATCTTGGCAATTAATTTACACATCACTGCAAGACTGCCACTTGCCTTGAATTCTGGTGGGATGTTTTCTTGACATGCTTAGAATGATGTTGGTGGCTGGCTCATGTAGAAAGGACCTGTAGGTCGTGTTGATAGGGTCTTGGGGAAGAGGAGACACTGCTCATCCTCCACTATGGGATTTGATCAAGTGTGAAGTAAATAAACCTACCTTACTCTTATCAGAGAGCACATGTGATTGTGGACTCTCCTGTCTTTTGCATTTAGCTCACATGTAGTCTTTTTTTGCAGATATTACTAGACTAAGGAAAGTATTTGGGATAAATATATGGGTGATGTAATACTGGGTAGTGTTTTGATGAAGCTCCTTAGCTGAGTTGGGAAGTAGACTGGATGAGCTCATATCCTTGTTTCTTTTCTCCCCTCACAGCTCTATTCAGACTTAAGAACACTGTTACAACTGGGATAATTGCACTTTGCCATCTATCCAGAGGACTGGAGCAGATAGAATGGATGAGAAAAAGTGCTGCTCCCTGCTGAGATCCATAGCCAAGATTTCACAACTGATTTGTTGATGACATCTAAAGCAGCACAGCCTCATATTTTACTGCTCCTGGTTTTGAATGCAGGTAATAAAACTTCTGCTAAATATGATGTGTCTCTTAGATGAAAGAATGGGTGTGTATAGCTCCTTATTGGACAGGGAAAAGACACAGGAGTTGAGAGGCTTATGGACAATAATTCAGTGGAGAATCAGGGTCCTGGGGTCCCTGCTCTTGCAAAATGTTCTCTGTGGGTCATTGTCCATCCAGAGTATCATCAATTCCAGAGCAAATTCATTAGTTCAGTCAGCTTCAATCCTACACTTTGTGGGATGATATTTGTAACTGACTGGGAAGGTGCTACCTTTGAGAAGGTCTTTAATGGGTCAAGTTAAACAACTTTTCTTGCCTCTCTGTGTGATGCTTGTGTGAGCAGAGAGCAAGAACTCTATAATGACAGCTTCAGTGTGTGCAGTCTGGGAACTACCTTTCTTCTTCTGTTTTGTCTTCAAAAAGGAAACTTGATTGCCTTTTTATGCCCGGCTCAATGAATGCAGAGTTCTTGGTGTTAGTAGCTGTCTGCTAATGATGAGGGGATTGAGAGCAGCCCTGTGGAGAAGGACTTGAGGATACTGGAGGATAAAAAGCTGGACACACACTGGCACCCTGGGCTGCACCCCTGGCAGCAGGGCCAGGGAGGATCCTGCCCCTCTGCTCCCAGTGCACTGGGGAGATCCCCCCTGCAGTGCTGGGCCCAGCTCTGGAGTTCTCAGCACAGCAGAGATGGGGAACTGTTGGAGCAGGGCCAGAGGAGCCCCAGCAATGCTGGGAGGGCTGGAACCCCTCTGCTGGGAGGCCAGGCTGGGAG
>JANHGL010008470.1:0-26496 GCA_024611195.1 Ceyx melanurus
TTTAGAATTGCAGGCAGCAGGCACAGGGCCACAAGCAGGATTGCTACCCTGGACTTCAGAAAGGCCAACCTTGGCCTCCTTAAGTAACTGTTTGGAAAAGTCCCATGGGACAGGTCTCTGGAGGGCAAGGGGGCCCAAGCAAATTGGCTAATATTCAAACACCATTTGATTGTGCAGTGAGGTGGATTGGGAACTGGCTGAAGGGCAGAGCCCAGAGAGTTGTGGTGAGTGGAGCTTAGGTCTTTTTATGAAAAATATTTGTAAAATTTCATCAGAGTCTTTTTCAGGTGTTTGACTATATTGGAACTGAATTATCACAACTTTTTTTCAACAATGCACTAGAAGGAATTCAAATCTATTACCAGAATTTTTAAAATGACAAAATTTTCCAACCTGATTAACTGCTAAACTCTTTCCAGCAGTACAATAAGCAGCACAAGTAAACATCTAGCCTTTGTGTAATTGTGCCATTCTCTTCACAACTGGAAAACATGCCAAGTGTTTTTTTCTGAAATAGGGTTTTTTTTGTTTGTTGGTCGGTTTCTTTTTTTTTTTTTCTTTTTGCGTTGTTTGTTTTAATATATTTATACCTGTTTATATACTTAATTACCAAATCTGGAGATGACATTTGCAGTTGAAGGACAGTGATATGATTGTGATTCTGGCTTTGTCAGGGAGGTTTGTCTAAATTATTTTGTATTTGCTCCTGAGAATATTGTCTCCTAATGTAGGTACCCTGATTCGAAGCAATGAAGTGTTAAGAAGGAATTTTAAAAAATAATGATAGATATTAGATATTCTGTGTAGAATACCTCTGAGAAGATAATATAAGGAGTGAATATGTCTTTATGTGAGTCTTAGTTGCATTCTGATTGTGATTTTGTGTTGCACAATGTTATTTTTGCACTTGACAAAAGTACCTTTATCTATATGACTGTAAACAAACTCAATGATAACAGAATCCTGTCCAGTGGAGCACATGAAGCATACATTACTAATATAAAGATGATTCACCATATAAATGAGGATTAGGGGCCTGAATAGACATTCAGTGATTTGAGGAAAAACACTTCGAATAATAACCACCCAGCAAGTCCACATTCATAACTGGACAATTCTATCCATAAATTCGAGCTTTAAATCTTGCCCTACTGCAGAACTCTCAAAGGATTTTCTCCTAATAGTTCTGGCTCACTAGCAAGCTTCTTGCATCTCAGCATGGCATGGTTTGAGTCAGTTGCTGGTTTCTCATCTGAGTAACAGTGAAAAGCTGTCGTGCATCCAGGCAGGAAGCTTTCTGGGGTCTGAGAAGGCCAGATAGCAAAGAAACTTTACAGAAATCCTCTAAAACAAACTTGGAAGATATCTTAAAGAGGTCATGTTTCACTTTCAGCCCTAAGGCAGAATCAGGTCTTCCTATGTAACTTCTGATGCATATTTATCTAGCTTGTTCTAAATATAATAATGGAACTTCTGCTGCCTTCTCAAGCACTCTCTTCCAGTACTTAGCCATCTGTAGTGCTGTGTGCTTCACCTCAAAGTCCCTTGTTGCTATTAAACCCACTACTTCCCTTATCTTCACCAAATATGAAGAAGCATTTATTCTCTCCTACTTAATTCTTTAGTGTGTAAAAGATAGAAAAGCTCTTATCACATCTTCTTTCAGCATTTATTAGACCGAATAATTTCCTTACAAAACCAATCGTGCTTATTACTTTAAGACTTCCTCCCCTTACCATCCCAGCTCTTCAATAGGTTTTGTGAATCATGTTGCCTAAAAGCAGAACAATATTTGCTTTGAAACTTTACCAGCACCAGTGCCACCAAGGACTTTCCTCATTCATGTTGTCTACTACTGTACTGTATATTTTTTAGTATAGCAATTGAAATTGAGTTCTCATGTTAGTTTAAACTATAGTATGTTTGAAACACATGGGTGATGCTGGGAAAGTGAGTTCCCTTATAGCAACATAGTTAGAGTAGATGTCCTACTAAAAATAATAGGAATTCAGTGTGGCAAGGCTAACTTCACCATATGAAAAGTTGCATCACAGGCTCAAAAACTGGGGCACTTCATAAATCATCATTTTGACTGTGCCTCTCCTGCACCATCTTCTGGCATCTGGTGGTCAATGAAGTTCAGTCCAGCTGGCGACTGGTCACAGGTGCTGTTCCTCAGGGCTCAGTGTTGGGACCTTTTCTGTTAAAAGAACCACAGAATCACAGAATGCTAGGGATTGGAAGGGACCTAGAAGATCATCTAGTCCAACCCCCCTGACAGAGCAGGATCACCTAGACTAAGTCACCCAGGAACACATCCAGGCAGGTCTGGAATGTCCTTGATAAGGAAATCAACTGTATCATTAGGAAGTTTGCAGATGACACTAAGTTAGGTGGGAGTGTTGATCTACATGAGGATAGGGAGGCTCTACCGAGAGTCTTGGATAGGTTGGATCAATGGGCCAACACTAACGGGATGAGCTTCAACAAGACCAAGTGCCAGGTCCTGCTCTTGGGCCACAACAACCCCATACAAAGATACAGGCTGGGAGAAGTGTGGCTGGAAAGCTGTCTGATGGAAAAGGATCTGGGGGTTTTAATTGACAAGAGGCTGAACATGAGCCAGCAGTGTGCCCAGGTGGCCAAGAAAGCCAATGGCATCCTGGCTTGTCTTAGAAACAGTGTGAGCAGCAGAAGTAGGGAGGTGATGGTGCCCCTGTACTCGGCACTGGTGAGGCCACAACTTGAATGTTGTGTCCAGCTCTGGGCACCTCAATACAAGAGTGATCAATACAAGAGGAGCTGGAGTGAGTTCAGAGAAGGCAACAAAGCTGGTGAAAGGTATGGAGAATAAATCTTACAAAGAGCAATTGAAGGATATGGGACTGTTTATTTTGAGGAAAAGGAGATTGAGGGGAGACCTCATCACTCTCAACAACTACCTGAAAGGACACTGTAGAGAGGTTGGTGCTGGTCTCTTCTCACAGGTAATTAGTGACAGAACAAGAGGGAATAGTTTCAAGAAGCAACAGGATAGCTTTAGACTGAGGATTAGGGAAGAAATTTTCACTGAAATAGTGGTCAGACACTGGCACAGGCTGCCCAGGGAGGTGATTGATTCACCATCCCTGGATGTGTTTAAGGGGCAGTTGGATGTGTGTTTGAGGGACATGGTTTAGGGGTGAACTTTGTAGACTAGGGCTGATGGTTGGATTTGATTATCCCAAGGGGCTTTTCCAACCTGAATGATTCTATGATTTTGAATTGTTTTATGATTCAGTGATTTGTCTTACAAGTTGGTCATTCGAAAGCTGGAGGGAGAAAAACAATGGGTGGGTGAGGGTGTCAGCAATGTATCTGTATGGCAATAAAAGCTCTCCATGGTAACTCAGTTGCATAAGATACAAACTACTTTGTGTTGGAGGCAGATATTCTGCTTTGGTATACAGCATCACAAAGTAAAAATTTTACATTTCTTTTCCCTTTTCCTCTCCTTTCCCCTCCTCACCCCTTCTAGTGCAACAACAGAAATAATGACTTGATGTTTGTCTTTTGTGAGTCATGGCACTGGTGGGAGAAGTGCCATAATTATCTCATTGCTACTATCACAGCATTGTAAATATTAAATGCAAAAAACAATGTTTCAATAGCTCTGAGGTTTTGACACTTACTGAGAAAAGCCAGAGAGTTCATAGTTAATGCTTCCTCTTATTAAGTTAATTTCTTCAGTATTTTTAGTACACTTCTGCTTCATAAGCCACAGATTCTCATTATTACTAGACTAAGCTTCTGGAAATCCATCTCTGTTCTGCTGATTTCAGTCTATTGTCAACCATACTACAGGATTCACCTAGCAGAAAGGATTCTCTGATTAGCTTTCACTGCATGCCACCTATGTAATCAGACTTCTAAGAACTAGAATAAACCTCCACATCTGCTCATGTAATAAGGAAAGGTGCATACATACCCTAGCTCCAGCAGCAATGGAAGAAAAAAATAAGATTATTGTTGAGACCCTGTTGTTTATTCCTTGAAAAGGTGCAGGTCCACAGCTGCATTAATGGAAGCACATTAGAAAATATAATTAGGAGAAGTGGAGAGAACTTTGCAGGTTTATCTAAATTTATTCTAGCAATGTTTGAAACAGTATCTGAATCAAAAGAACTTGGAGTGGTAATATGTCTATTTAGGGATTGATTGGCTGTTCTGTGTTTAGTTATGGGATCTTGTTCCTGGCCTACTGTGAAAAGAGCACATAATCTGTTCCTCTTAATTACTTCCCATTCCCCCCATTTCAGTGGCCTCTGTGTGGTTTTTATACAGTATGTTTTTCCTTTAAATGTGATAAATTCCATTCAGAAATGTTCACCATGATGCCTATGGCCAGGTGTGGAGACATCTGTAGTAGCCTAAGAAGGAGTATATCAGGAACCAGTTTTGACAGGATATAATTCTCTGCTTGCTTTGCTGTTTTTATGCAGAGGCACGGGGGCTACTCCTTGGTATACTTTTATACACCAGAGTTTGAAATTGTATGCATACTGGAGTCCAAACAGCTAAATTAAATTAAAAACTGTTAAGTCATATCCTTAGGCAAGGAAAATTATCTGAGGAAGAGCTGCTCCTTTTCTACTCTGTGTACTTGTTTTTAATCAAAGGTTAATTCTGAAGGATTATGTTGTCTTTGTGTGTTTATTTAGAATAAGATTAGGACAAATGTTTAGTTTATTATTAAAATATTCTACACAGAATTTTCCAAAGTACGCTTCATACTTGACCTACTAAATATTTGTAAACAAAGTGTTTCTTCTGACGCAAAGCTGCTAAATTTAACTACAGCATAAGGTCCCAAAATGTGTTTATTGGTGTACCAAAATGTTTTCATCTGTGGTATTTTGATAGTTGCAGTTTTTCCTAGTCCTAAACTACTTTTTTTTTTTTTCTGTTCAAAACTAACCTGATGATGATTCATATTTTTTTGCAGTTCAGCAAAGTGGAAATAAGTTGGTTTTTTCTTATAGATGTTCCAGCTTCCCTTTGTATTGCACACGAGTATTTACTTTTAGCTATTACTTCTGGTCTTTAAAATCTAGTTAAGTCTGGCCCATACCTGCCTTTTAATACCAGTCTTTACTGCAAGCAACAAAATAGGAATTTGATTGAAAAATATAGCTGACAAAATGACAGTGACAAACTTTTATGTAACATACCTATTTTTGCAGAACATCTTTCAAACATATTTATTAAAAAGGAAATACATACTTGCCAATGATTTTTACAAACAGAATACTCAAAATATTTACTAATGATAAAAGCATTCACAGACCTTGGAAGAAAATAACTGCATTTTTGGTGGTGTGGATCTGTTTTCTGTACCAGAGATTTTATGCTTTGTTCTTTCCCGTGTTTTCTTAGTTACAGCTTATTAGAATTACTTTGTGTCCTTAGGTTGCCTATAAAAATGGCAAATGTCATGAGGAATTGGAGAGAAACACCAAATTAAACACTTGAAACGTTTATTTAGTGTTTCATGATAGAGCTGTGGTTTAGCAAAAAAAAACCAGACTCTTGCTATCAACTGGTTTAAAGCAGAGGGAAACTTCTCTGTTTCATGTATATATGAAACATCTGTTTGGAGATAAACTAAGGAGGGTTGTTCATGGGGAAAAAAACCCAACAAACCAACCCAAGAATAAATGTGTTCATCTTGTCTTAGAATCATGAGGTAGTATATTTGGGAGATCTTTGAAAACTTAGACTGATTAATTAAGGGATCTCAGTTCTTTCAAGATAAGTCTGCAGAACAACAGAAGAGTTAACCATTAAGTGTAAAGCAGAGGACAAGTCTGAGAGACATTTCACATCACTGAGTTTGAGTTCTGAATTTCGTGTGGGTTTTCCATATATTTTGAAACAGAGTAACATCCTATTTCTGTTTAATTGGCATTTTCATGAGTGGTTAGGCAGTGAAACAGGCTGCCCAGGGAGGTGGTGGAGTCACCATCCCTGGAGGCGTTAAAAAACGAGTCGCTGTAGCACTTGAGGCTCTGGTCTAGTGATTAGAGAAATGTTAGGAGGAAGGTTGGACTTCATAATCCTACAGGTCCTTTCCAACCATTATGATTCTATAAGAACTTCCTGAATAGAACCTGTGGATATTGATGTATTACTTCGCTGTATTTAATAGGTAATAGAAATTGGAGCTGTTAGTATGATGAGGCTTTTGAAAGCGGGCCTGTAACATCCATAAGCAATATTTTCATGGCCCAAAAGCCCCAGCTAATTTTTTCTTCCCTACTGCTCCCTCCTTGCTGTTCACTACCAGCTTCCTCTTCAACACAGTTGGCTGTAATTGCCATTGTGGGAACTTCAGTTTCCTTGGTGTTGGACAAATTTTTGTAACAACTGAGGACTTTCACAAAGTTTGTGAGTTACGTCATAAAATTTGGTGGGGAAACAATAGAAGAATCGTGGGAGATGTGAGGGGATGAAGGGGTCTTGCTTCTCTTTAATCTCCATAGGTTATTAATGGAAGAGAAAACTTTATCTAACCAGCATTTTCAGTTTAGCTTCTCTAAAAATGGCATCTTGTTTCTGTTTTTGCTCAATTTAGTGCTATATTTTTATATTTTGTTGTTGGGAAAGCATTATGCCTAAGTCTATTTGCAGCATACTCTCACTTTCTGCCCTTGCATATAGACCACAAACACAGTATGTGGAAATCATCCTTCCTAAAGGCTTCTGTTGCTTTATTAACCTATGAAGATTATAATTCTTCTACTTCAAAAGGCCCCCCATTGCCAGAACTGCTATACTACTGATTTATAAAGCCTTATAACAACTTCTTCTGTAAATATGTTTTCTAAAACTCATATCTAGGTTGATATTCACTTTCTGCTAAAACTAGGTAAGTTACTATAAAGCCATATGATAGATGTAATGGGATTTTGCAAAGAAGAAAGATCATTTGGATAAAGCACTCATAGTTCTTCTTAGGCTTACACAGTTATAATTCCTAGTTACCCATATTTAAATTGATAAAAATTATCCTTTGCTGTGTAGCATAGGATGCTTTGGTGTCAAAGAATTTTATTGGAATAAAGATTTTACCACTAAAACCTAATCCTGTAGAATTTTATTTATGTGAGTTCTTAGTAGAAGGAGTCCAAGAAGAACAAATCACGTGAAAATTTTTTTTAACCTAAAGCTCTCTGGAACAGAATGATAGAATAATTTCTTGCAATATCCTCATAGTTACTTTGCAAAGTTCCTAGCTTAATTTTAGTATTCTAATATAAGTATTAACACCCCATCTGATTAAAATAATTCTTACTTATTTTTCACTATTTTTATCTGCTCTGATGAATCTTGGCACTTCATGTCCTTTCCAAGAGGAAAATTGGAGCATTTAAGGGCTGGTTTGGGGTAAATTTATTTTTTTTTTTAGCCCTGTTGCCATAAAGCAGATACTTTTTTTACAAGATGACAATATTCTGTCCTTCATTCTCTTACATCTCATTCAGACTTTATGCAGGTAGTGAAGGGGAAATTAAGAGATATTTAAGTCATTCACCAAGAGCTTAGGCATGAACTCAATAACATACTTCAAGTCAGAATTTTATTATGTTTGATGCTGAAAACAGCTTCCAAAATCAGGGCAAGTATGTATAACTAATGTCATAGTACATTGCCAATTTTCAGTGATATCTTTTTTTTCTGTTTGCAGGCTGGCTTTCTGTTTGGTTGTTTGTTTTTTTTTTATGTGTGTGTGGATGTATTTTTGGTTCTTGTTGTTGTTGTCAGTGATGTTTTTCTTTAAACAGTAAATCCCTGTAACTGAGCTGTAAAAACATGAGACAGTTGGCATAGAATTGGTGGACCCTCATGTGCCACCCAGAGGAAATGCCAGATGTGCATTTGTGTTTGGTAACCTTTTTCACTTCAGGTCAACACATGCTGCTACTACCTTCCCATCTAGTCTGAGAGTTGAAAACAGGGTACCTGTGAGGTCTTCCTACCATATTCCCCCTGTGACATGCTCCATCTACAAGAAAGCCACCTGGTTTGGCAGACCTTTTATAATCAATGACATGTAGATTGAGTTTATCTGTCCAGTCGAGGATAAATTTTTCTCTAAAACTTGTTCCTCTTTTCACTTCTCACCTTTGGGCCGGGCAGTCTCACATTTTTTTTTGAACTTGTGGATTCACTGTTATCTTCCTAGACCTGCATGTAAGTATTATTTATACTCTCCCATAAGGAGAAAAGATTTTTTTTTTTTTTGCTTCTGACAAGTCAGTGGCATGTTTCAGTGTAAAATATCTCATTTTATTTAGAGGTATTGGCCTTTACAGTGAGCAGCACCCATGTTGTATCAAGCATGTAGATGGCCTCAATACAGACAGTTCATTATCGACTGTGGTGAAACCAGAGGCAACAATAATTAAGCACTTCTTTGGGGATGACTAACCCCTAGTGGCTTTTTCCCAGGCACACTGTAACTAAATATTTGAGCTAAAATGATTTTTCAGCTCTAGAAGAAAAGCAAGATTTCTTTATCCCAGATGCCTCTTCTTTTTCCTCCCTGATCTGCAGTTATATAAAAATGTTTGTTTTCTTTAATGGAAAAAAAAAAGGTTAATTATTCATGCTGGGATTAGAGGTGTTTCGGTAAAGGCACTTATTTCTTCTGTACAATTAGGCAAGGCATACAAGCAGCTGTGGCTTTGCTACTGGTACTTCCCCCTTCTGAGGGAAGCAGTAAGCGTTAACTGGGGCTTCAAGCATGCTGCCCTCTGCTAGCTGGTGTCCAGGCTCGACTCTTTCCCTTACAAGAGCTGTTATGAGGAGAGCGGCAGCTGAGGACTCTCCCTGGGCAGCCCCTAACTGGCCCCAGGCCCTGCAGCGCTGGGCCTGAGCCCATCCCAACCCAGGGGCTGCCCTCTTGGCTGGGTTGGGGCCTGCAGCGCCGTCTGGTGGTGGCTGCTGTCCCTTGCCCGGCTGGCCTTGGGGCTGCAGGCGGTGCCTGCCCAGGGAGGGAGTTCCGTGGTCTCTGTGCCTCTCTGGAGTGCCCCAACACCCACCCTTCCCTGAGACGTGGATTTCTCAGTCCTCTTGGAATTTATTTACGTGCTGTTTTTCTTAAATCGCTGCATCAGCGTGGGAAGTTACAGCCCCTCATAAAAAGGCCTGTGAAAGTTTTGAGGTAGTCTTGGAACTGAGCACTTGATGGCACTCTCGTGAGCGGGAGAAGCAGCCCCGCTCTCCGACTGCCGTTCCCGCTGCTAACACCTGCCCTTGACGCCTTGACAAAGAAAGGGCTTTGCACCCCCGTGCCATAGGCAGTGTACCACAGGCTCCCTGGCAGAACTGGGAGAGGGGACACATTCCTTCTCTCCACTCAGCAGTTGTGTTTTCCATCCCTAAGATGGTGGCAGACTCCTGTCCCGGGGCAGGTATTGCTCTCAGGGCCTGACCAGGCTCCAACCCCTCCAAGTTTACCATCACAAAATGGAGCCCCTGCAAGCGGAGAAATCGAGGTGGGAGCTCCAATGAGCTGTAGGCCGGTAAGTGAGGCAGTTACCAACTCAGCCAGAGTTAATCAAACTGTCATTTTCCGCAGTAAAAGGTCAATTTTAGGTGAATTGGATGCCTCTGTGTGTGTTTGAAGTAAAATGTGGCATGCCTGCAGTAAATTGAGGCTTGTGGTTAAATGTGCATAACTTTTGGCCTTGGTGTTTGACTCTGTAGCTACTTTTTACTGTACTCAATGGCTTGGGGAAACTTGTCAGAGAGTCATATTTTCTGCCTTTTACTCAGCACTGGTTTATTTATGTTCCCTAAGATCTTTGTTGCAGAAGACTTCTTGCAAGTCATAAACAAATGGGGCTGGAGAAAAAAAAAAGCTTGCGGAAATGTAACATATTTGTGGCAGTCCTCTCTCTAGTTTGTTTGTAGTGATATAAAATAAAACTTGCAACTGAAGTGTGTTTTTTTTGTAAGCTGAAGGTGATTAGCCTTCATGTTTATCTGATCAAAGAACGTGGGACAGGTCTGATTCCTTTCAAGCAAAGGGAGATGACAAAGACTTAGGCAAAACCTGTAGAACTAAAATAGGGCTCTGATAACACACACTTTTAATATATAAAAAAATTATAGGTACTCAGCTGAAGAGTTTAGATTGGACCTAAAACACTAAAAATACTCCACTCAGTGACTAACAAGCAGAGAGCCTTGACATTTAGATTAATTTGAAAATTACAGCTCAGGATTTGTCTTGTGTATCCTTAAAACATTAGCAAACCAAATTTATCCAGACCTGATAAAGAAATTGGGAAACTGGGGAAAGAGTTTTATGAACTGTGCATCTGACAGTAAAGTGAAACATTCCTTTAAGAACAAAATTAAATATAAACCAGCAGTCACTTTCTAACACTTAGAAAATCAGATTTAGTGTAATCACTGCTAATATTAGCAAAGTGTCCTTTAATATGTTAGTATTCAGAGAATAAGTTCCACCTTTTATATTGGATACATTAGATCCTTGTCCATTGCTCTTTTTAATCTTTTTTTTTCCTCTATCTTACCTACAAAAGCATCTTTGTTAATAGTGCTATAGAAGCTTAGCCAGCAGGATTTCTTAGATCTTTTAATAACCCTCTGAAGTTAATCTTTCCTGCTTTCCTTTTATGATCTACGAAGTCCAAAAACTTTAAGGTTGGTCTAACTTTCCTAAAAGCCTTCCTTCATTGCTTTGACCACCATATAAGAATTAATATTTCATGAGGGGGAAAAAGGTGCTTCTTTCCTACATGATTAAGCTGTGCCCAAAATCTATATTTGTCACTAGCAATAGTGTCAAAAGGAGATACTGTTGCTGACTAGTTCCTCTCCTGTTTTCAGAAGTTTGCTGGTAAAAAAAAAAGTCAATCCATTTTATAATTGTCAAAACCTAACTGCTTGTTCCTATGTTATATTTGTCTAGAAGAAAACCTAAAAGTCAAGAAAGGAAAAATCATCAACAGTTACCAGAAGAAAACAAATATTTTCAAATAAGATAATTTCAGAAAGTATAAAAAAATTAAAAATTGAATTTACAGATAAATAAAATTCTATTTAAATATAAAAGTAATCGACTTTGGTTTAATAATTGGAAACAAGACTTAGGTCTTAATTAGTAACTGTTCTGATAGTATGTGTACATGGGCAATAATAGCCTTGGAGGAGAAAAATTAATCTTTGAATGGAATTCCTTGTTATTCTGTTGAAAGATAAAGATATTGGTGTACTCCACTACAGATCACCTGCCTCACTTCTTTCTCTCTAGAATAACCCATGCTGCCTTGTTGCTGGCATCAGTGTCTCAGACATTTTGGGTTCTGCCCTGTGCTTTTCAGATAGCATGAGGCTAGCAGATCTGGTCTGACTGACAGTCTGTCATGTAAGCAGAAAATGGACTCGAATCCTTCTTTTGTTTCTGGGTGATGACAGCATCTGCAGCAGTGCCTTGGGATGTGCTGCAAATCTGCTTTTTAGAGCCCTGCCACCCAGCAACTGTGATTTCTTTCTTAGCAGCACCCTGTATTTGATTCTCACTGCTGCCAGGCTGTGCTGTGCTCAGGGAGTAGCACTAGGAGACCACGTCCCCTCTCATGTTTATGGACAAGTCCATGATTTTGTTGTGTCTTTTGCTATAAAAGTTTCAGAGAGACACTGGGAGAAAAAGGAGCGTGTAGTGTTGTGCTGTACTGTCACACTTCAGGTCTTAGGGTTGTGTCTGATGTTTTCCTTGTTCCCAAGGTAGCATGTTTTCCCAAGGAGCTGTGATTGCCCTTGCTGGGCTTTTTGTGGTCCACAGCTGGCACTTTGCAAACAGTAAGGGACCACAGTGGGACATGTAGGTTTAGGGTACTGGTACTATCACGTGGTGTGGTCAAAATTATTTGTCTAAAGTCATATTAGAAAAGCTGGAGATATGAGAGATGAGACTGCAGCTGAATTGAGCACAGGATTTATCACCTTCAGCTACCCTGACAATCTGGGAATCTGGAAAAAATAGCTGTTAAGAATTTCTGTCAGGACCAGTGGGACAATAATCCTCTTTACGGATTGTGTTTTAATTTAAATCATGGTGTGCTAAATAGTACTGTAAGTTGTAATAAGAGTAGATCAGAAACCTTGTGTTTCTGACTCCATACTGAGTATATTGCTCTGCTCATTCTTTACTTGTTACTGAGAAACAGGATTTGGGCTCCTCTTTGAGTGCTTGGAGTTATCCAAACAAAATGGTTTCTTAAAATTAACACATTTAAAACCTTGACTCTTTCTGATAGCATCATTTCTTATATGTTACTACTCTTTAAGAATGTGAACACTTAACTTTTTAGTATTATCTACATACATAGCTGAATTTTCACCAAACTGCTAAGTCTGCAAGAATAATACATATTTGTATACATTCTATTATCTCACTAAATCTGTAGCTTTCACCTGGAATGCTGGAATGCATAGCCTGAGTACAACCCAGAATACCAACAAAGTAAATATACATCATGAGGTGCTGTTATCAGTTTTCTGCATCTTTTATGTTTTGTGCTGATATGTATTTTATAGGTAATTTAGCTATTATAGATAAGTTGCAATTCCTGCATTCCCAGTTTAATATTCCTATTTAGGATGATGATGCTGCCCTGTGGTTGACTTCTTGCTCTTATATGAGAACATCATTCCAAAATAGACAATTTTCTTAAATTTATTCTTTCCCTTGAATTTGGGATCTGATCTCAATGGACTGAGGGCTGCTGGTAACACAAGTGCCAGGATCTAAGATCAAGAGCACGTTTCTTTGCTGAGCTGTGGAGAATGATCCAGAGCACACACGCCCTGCCCACACAGACCAAGTGAAGATGCTTTGCCAGCAAGTGAAGCATATTCTTGAATCTAAGAAGGAACTTGCCCAAGGTGGATTTGAGTGCTCTCTTCTTGCCAACCAAACTGCAAGTCTTTCAAAGCTCTTCAGATTGAGAGAATATTATATGTTTGAAGTAGCAAGGAATATGGATCACTATGAAGACATTGGACTAACTGCCTTTACATCCCCCCTCCCCCCAAACATTTATTGACTTGTTCATATTTATTTACTTTTGCAATTCTGATATGGCTAAAGGTGACCTACTAGCTCCCTTTCTGAGTTCTTTGTACTGTTACATTCCTTTCTGCTGATAAAAAACATCCACAGTACAATCTCTGCATTTTCATACTTTTTAACAGTAGCAGGTGAAGTAGGACTCTGCTTCCAAGGCAGCAGGCAGAGGTGATGTGTTGTTTTCTTTGTTTTTGTCTTTGGATTTTTAAAATAGAGGCATGGTGCTTTGCTGTGTATTGATGGGTCTATTATGTGAGAATTCACTACTCTGTAGAGAGGTGGAGTTGGCAGAGCAGGCACAGGATTTTGTGATTTGAGAGGAGGATAATCTGGTTAGCTTTCATGAATAGTTTTTAATACCTTATAGGAGAAAATAAAGGTCTATATTTTAGTACTTGTGCATCTGTGATAAGGTAGAAAGGAATTTGTAGCAGGATTTTAGTTGTTGTGTGTTGTCCAGTGCCTCTCATAATGCTGTCCTGGTCCACAGATAAAGCTTTCAATGGTTACTGCAATATAAATAATATGGATGATGTGAAAATAATATGGACAATGTTGGCTTGTTAGGCAGGGTGTGTTCTGTATGTCATTTCAGCTTTTACCTTGGTTCTCATTAACTGTTTGAGATGAGTCTTCACTCATTTACTTTAATAACTCTGAGATAGTAAGAAGCCAAAAGGAAACCACAATGAATAAAATATATTTTTATGCATAGGGCAAGAAGTCTTTTGACATCTGTGTTCTGGCTTGATGAAATGAATTGGTTTGTGTGCCTTCCTTGCCAAACCTTTTTCTTTAAACAATGTATGCTTTTTGCCTGAAGTGAAATGAGAAGCTTAAGCTATAAAACCACAAAAGGAAGACTTTTGTATTTCTCCCTGTGTTCTGTTTGTACTTAAGTAACCTTCCATGTTGCAGCTTTAAGTATTTCTGATGCTAGTAGAAGCTACTGAATTTTCCAGCTAGATGAATATTCTCACTTACCTGGTGTTCATCTTTGGGTTGCAGCATTCTTATTATCCTATGACTCATCCTTCTCCCACCCTTTTCCCTATTCAGGATAGTAGCTAATGTTCATTAATCAGAAAAAAAAGAAAAAAAATCCCACATTTTCAATGTAATATTTAGTTCTCTGAAGTAAGACCAAAGAATAAAAATAAGGCTATCTGCAGCAGCCAAAAAGAAAATGGGGAGCAATAGATTACAGTCTGTGTATTGTATCCATACATAACTGCTCTGCAATGGAGCAATATAGTATCTGAATTCACTACTACTGGAATTGATGCTAATAAGCAATAATTAAAAAAACAAAACAAAATAACATTTTTCCCCATCATCTAGTAAAGTTTAGTCCATATATACCGGGCGCCTTTGCAATTTTATTGGGAATTATACTCGTGTTTAAACTCAGAAAGCTGCTGGAAAGAAAGAGCTGCAAAAGCATGACTTTCTCTGCCTGTTTGTATAGACAATCAGTAAGGCATCTGTGGAGTAGCTTAGATGTATCGAAATAATTGTGACACTGGGACATGATAAAGAGATGTCTGTACTAAGTCTTTATTAGTCACTTTCAGACTCAGTTTTTGTTGCTGTTTTTACTAAGTGTTTAATAAACTTTGCTGTGTGTTTCTTGTTGATGTAAGACTTGAGGAGGAGGGAGGATTCTCTTGTATGAGTGTTTATACTGGATCTGTTAATGCAATTCAACAAGGGAGAAAAAATGAAGTATTTTGACTACAGTGACTGATAAACAAGTGGGGGGTGGAGAGGCTACATTTATTTGGTACTGCAGCTCATCCTATCAGAACTGTGTTCCAGCATGTATGTAATTAAATTTTGCATTCCCTTAAGACCTATTTTATCCAATTCAAGTGAAAAAGTTGTCAAATTCTCAGACCTTTACCCTAATATGTAACCTTCAGAAAAATCTTGTCTACTGCCATTCATCTACATGTGATGGGATTTTCATCTGCAGCTGCTGTCTACTCCATGTAGTACTCACTCCCATGAAAGGACAGTGTGAATGGCAGTACTTAACTGTGTTTGCAAGGGTACATCTATCCTTAACAACAACAACCACAAAAGAGAATTATTTTTATGGTTGGTTTTTTGTTTTTTTGTTTTTTGTTTTTTGTTTTTTTTTAATACCTAGCAGAGAAATGTAAGGGATTGATGAACAAACTACTAAGTTTTGTATCTGATCTTTCACAGCTAGGACTTGAAGCTCTTAGCTGCTTTGGTTTGAACTGAAGAATGGCTAATCCTCCTTGGACAGGTTGTCTGCCATTCAGTCCAAGGACAACTGAAAATGGATTCATGTTATACATCAGGCTAACATCCTTAAAATATTTTAGAGCTTCATTCTTCTTGGACCTACTCTTAGGAAGTTTCATTTAGCTAAATTCTGCAGCATTTGACAGATGCTACACATTCTCATCACACATAGATTCTGTGAAGGTTGCCTACTATCATGGGCACACACGTGGGAGGAGAGATGGAGAGACATATGCATCATATTTAGATCTCTGCATGTGCAAATCTAATTATAATCTGAGAGGCATAGTACATTTTAAACATGTTTTTTCTTTTCTTTTGCAATTTCATTCTCCTCGGATACATCTGTTGGAAGGAAATGTCTGTGGGCAGTGAAATATTTTAGAATAGAGAGCTAAAGAATAAGGCATTGAGCAAAGCTTCTGACTCTCATGTTACGGCAATTTCCTAAATGTAGGTCTACTACATGTTGTGTTTTCAGGCTGTTTCTCAAGAGATGCCTAAACAAAACATAATATGGGCAATATATTTTACATTTAAAATCTGAGACCAGTGTAAGAGGGACAAAATTTTACTATGTCAAAAATAGAAATTTTTCATCTGTAACTTAGCAGTATAAAAGTTATAAAGAAGGAAGTTAACAAAGATAGTAAACAATGTTTATTTTTAAAATACTCATTATGATACAAGTTACTTCTAATGACAGTAACATGCTGTCACTTTTATTTTCTTTATGATCATGATACCATTATTTTGTCCTGTCAATTTTTCGTTTGCTTGCTTTGTGCACATACTTTCTGTTTTTTTTCACACTCATTTGTCTTTAATTCAAATCTTAAAATATTTTTTTTTCTCTTCTTGCTTTTCCTCCTTCCATTAGTATGCCTGAATCCCCTCAATTTACTTTTTCTACTTTGAACTTTTTCCTTACTTCTTGATATGATGGTGTGGCCTAGAGTTCAGGATGACATTTATCTGTTATGATGATATATCATACTTCTTAAATAATTTGTGTTCTTTTACCACTAACTATGAAACTGCTAAATTGACTCCCTAGTATTTAAACAGTAATTTCTTAAAAAAAAAATAAATATAAAACTGTTTAGCCTCCTACTTGATCTTAGATAAAAATCTGGTGGTTTCCTATTTTCATTCCTGATAATAATTTGAATTCTTCCATTTTATCCAAGTGTCTTATACAGAGTCTATTCTGTACATAGCTGTATCTTTTTCACCAGTATGTCTTGTAATCTTGTAAAACTTTTTAACTTGAGATTCATGTGGTTCTACCCCCTGAAGGACAATCTCATCACTTTGTTACAGTTTCAATGCAGTAATGCCTTTCCAAAGTTGCTATGTTGGCATTTCTAGAGCACCTGAAGTCTTGAAATTGTCATGAATTATATTATATATTATATATTAACAAGTGGCTAGTCCTAGTCCTGAAGAAGCACACTGTACTCTGTCTGGTTTTGCAGGATGCTCAGCAGTGTTTGCTCTGAATCTTGTGTGCAGAAAAGGATCAGCAAACAGAAATAGGAGGTAGAGTCTTGTGGTCTGCTCTGCTCAGGGTGGGTGGGCTCCCTTGAGAGCCTTCAGTACATCACGTACTATTGGACTTGCCCAGGCCCACTTTTCTTCAGGACCACATGCAAAGTCTGTAGTGTGGCTACACTGCTTAGACAATAGCATCTGGGTACAGAAAATCCTTCACTAAATCTGAATGTATTCCTGTCCCTCAAGGAAAATTCCAGAATCATGAAAGCTTAACAAATTCATATTTATGTTGCAAACCAGCGTAAAATGCAATTGGAATTTGATCAGATATGTTCTGAATGTAATGACATTGCATTTTGCTTGAAACTCATCCACTGAAGCTGTTAAAGTGATTAATCAAATAAGTGAACGTTAAAAGATGAAGGAAACATGTTTTTGTGCTACCTACTAATGCCACACTGGAAGAAGTTTTGCTTTTCACCTTTCTCACCAAGAGGATTCTCTCTTTTTGCTCTGTGTTCAGTAGACTGCATTTGTTTCATGAAAACAAATTCATGAAGCAAGGGACAAAAGGTTGTAAGTCTGGTTAAACAGAGAAAAAGCTATCAATATTTATTCCTTGCTGTTTGTTCAGTACTAGTAGTAATACTTTCGGGTGTAGTATGAAAGGGGAGTGACACCTCTTATTATTACCAATTTTTTTGCTGAAGGAGACAATAAGAGATGTGGATTTCCAAGAGGGTTAACCTTACTCAATATGAGGAAACGCAGAATATATTAAAAGAGCTCTTCATAAACATGTAACAGACGTTGTGCCCTCCACATAAACTACACTTTGAGCTGAATAACCCAGCTGGAACAAATAACTAGCTTATTCATCTGTAAAATAAAAAAAAAAACCAACCCAAAACAAATGAAATTATTTATGTCTGGACCATCTGATAACACCCATATACTACTACAATTTCACTTGTATTTCACTGACAATATATTTATAATATATTTTACTATCATGATTCTCCATTAAGTTCCTTGGTTCACCTTCTCTGAAATTTGGGGCACACATACCTGGCTTTAGCTGCTCTGTTGTTGGGTTTCTTTTTGGAGGGGGGGGGAACATGCATTTATTTATTTTTATTCCCCTCTCCCCTGTAGGACTCTGTCACAGTAATATCAACTAATTTTGAGCAGGCTGAAATACATTTCCTCTACTGAGTCAGGATCTGGATGTATGTATGTTTAATAGAAGCTTTATAATTCACATTTGAATCTTCTATTTCTAATTTCATGATCTCGCACTGTGTTAAACAGTCATAAGTATAATGTTTGTTCCTCAGAGAACTTTTAAATTGTCCTTAGTGTGCTCTAAAAGCGTATTTCATTTCAAAGTTCTGTTTTTGAAATGTTAAATTATTAGCTGGAACACAATATAAGTATTCCCTGAATGAAGCTGGTAGTCTTTTGAAAAGGAACTGTTCCTCTGTGGGATTGATAGCTATTAATTCTAATGCTGAAGTGTTGAATCTTGAGACTAATACTGAATTTAATATTAGCCTAAATTTCTAAAGACCTCCATTGCTTTTACCTCTGTGTATGTGGAAGAGGAAGAATAAAGGGAACTGTATTAATAAAAAACCAGGAATTGCAAGTATATTGTAAAATAGCAGGATGTGCTATTTTTAGAGTTATTGATTACTTTGGCTTTTTTTGCTGCAGCAGATACATCAATTTATTTTCTTTTTGCATATATTCTACTATCTTCTGTGTGGTGGTGGAAGTCACCATACCATATACCACAAGCTACTAACTTTTGGTCTGCAAGATTGCTGTTGGCAGAGAATCTGAAACTGTGCCATTGCCTGACTGTATAATAAGTCCCAAGTTACAAAACACATGTTTATCCCAGTTAGAAGCTGGCAGCACAACTGTAAAAAAAGAAGAGAATATTATGAGCAATTTTTTTAAAGTACATATCTGTATAAAAATACATAGCAAGATTTTTTTAAATATAAATTGGTTAGGAATAGGGAAATCTATGAACAGCTAAAATGGATTAATTACAGTTCACATTTGTTATGCATAAATTGAAAAGCTCAGCATTATTAAAAACCCTTACTCAGTTAAATCTTCATGAACTTAAAATTCTTATTGGTCCCTAATTAAATTAGGAAAATTACTGGCAAACTGAGTTGAGGCTGATATGTATTTAGGGACCTCTTGAAGAAGGTCCCTCATCAATAAAGTATCTTACACACTGCTGCCTTAAATCTACCCCTGTGGTGCTTCCATCTCAGTTGATCCTCTTCACGGTTTTAATTTGGTTTCTTTTTCTTGGATCCCAAAGAAGGGATTATTAATTGTTAGCTGCAGAAGCAAAAGTAAATCTCTCCTTTTTATAGCACCATTAGGGTGTTAGTGTATGACTGGCTGGACTTCTTGGTGGTTGAGTTAAAATGTAGTGTTTCCTAAGCTAGGCAAAGCCCTAAAAGACGTAAATAAGCAAGCCCAGAGAGAACCTGACAAGACAGAGGTGATGAAATGGGATTTTGGCCACTGTAACAGTGGCATGGTAGATTGTATTTTTAAAGTAATTTTCTTTTACGTTCTGACTAGGCTTACACTGCCAAAAGGATATACATTCACCAACAAGATGTTATGAATGCTCTTGTTGCTTTTGGGCCAAGCTGTAGAATAAAAATTTGGAGATCTGCTAAACCAGCTAATTCATACTTCTGTGTGCTGGATTTCATAGCAGTTCTTCAGGATTTTCTGTATGGTTTTCTTCCTTTTTTTTTTTTAATATGAAATTAACACGGAGATACATTAAAGGATAAGCAATTATATAATTTAAAGCAGATACAACTTAAACTGTAAAGAAATGTAGTTTAAATGCTAATGAGATCCCTAAGCAGTCTAGATTGTTGCCGCCGGGTGCATGTTAGACACAGGAAAACAGACTCCAGAAAGATCACTTCATTCCTACACTCCAATTGCTCTTTTTACATACCTGCTGCTATAGTATCATAGATGTATGCCTGCATTTGAAAGGCTGACAACTGGCTCTCTTCCAGTGCTTTCTGCCAATATAAATTGATGCTTACCATAACACATACTTGGATGGTATGAGAGCATTGTCCTGGGAGAGATCCTTGAAGAACAACTGAGTAGCTCTGCCTTCTGTACTTCAAATCGAAGGGTATATCTTAATTAATTATAAAACACTCCATTATTGTTTCTTGCCAGACCTAGTATTTCATGTGTCCACATTGATAGCATCGTATTTGTTAAGGAGGGAAGATCTGTCCCCAAGGAAATGGTACCTAGAGGAAGATTAATCAGTCTGCTAGTCAATTACAATAATGACACAATGCTTTACAGTATATTTTATTTGTACAGCTAAACAGGCATTATTTTAAACTGTGGGGGATAAAATGGGAACAAATCTCAAAGACATAATAGCATTGATTTTCATTACTATTTTTTAATTTTATCTTTTACTTTACCAGGAAAGTAGTAGGTTTCATGAGTTAAAAATTATGGCATATGTGGTGCCTAGCTGGTTTTCACTCTGTGTCTCAAATGCCAAATCTTAAACTTTAGTTATGTGATGCCAAACACAGAAATCAAATGCAGAATTGATGCCAGAAGTTATTTTTTCACTGAGATCATCCATAAATGAAATGAACATGTTAAGCAGAGGACTGTCTGTGTGTAGAAAGTAGGTGTCAGAACCTGATTCTTATTAATTGCTGCTCCCCTGTTTATGGTGTACTTTGCTTGGGAAAGTATTTTCTGTGAAAGCAGGAAGCAACACCTTGTGTTGTCAGCAAAGGGAATTAAAAACAATCCTTTCCTAAGAGGAAGTATTGAAACTGCTACTGAAATAATGAAGCAGAGAAGATTCTGTAGGTTGGTGAGGTGAATAATGGAGTCATGTCAAAGAAAAGGCTCTAGGTTTTACTTTGACTAAAATATAGAAACTCATGATTTATTCTAAGTATATGTGACAGGCTACATATAACAGTGTACTTCTTCCACATGTGAGATTCTACTGTCTTCCTAAAATCATTAGTATGCCATTGGTATAAAATTGTGTTGAGAACTTCTGGCTTCTGTTTGGACTCTGATATAGTGGCAAAGTACTTATTTTCTAATAAGAGTTTAAAAATATTAAAATTTTCTAAATAATTTAAACTAGAGATGATGGGGAAGGGAGAGAGCAGCAGCCCAAATTTTTCACTGGGACTACTATTCTTTTGATGGTCACTATTTCTTCTACCCTCCTTGGGCTATGGGTTGAGATTTTTTTTTTGCTTTTGGTAACACACTATTCACAAGGGAAATGTGTAAGCTTTCTTCCATTTCAATTACCAGATAGGAAAAAATGCATGCTGCAGGTTTTTTTTAGTTCTCATGTCTACTCATTTATTTTGCTGATGCTGTGCTACACTGAAAATTTATTTGGGGTTGCTGTTTCTCAAGAATGCTAGGAAACATAAGATACTCCAAGTGGGTAATTTTTCAGTCATTTCTCTGTGATTAATTTCCAATAGTAATACAATATTTGTGGATAGATCTGGTCTCTGCTAACGTAATGATGAACAAGTTAATAGTAAAAAAGGTTAAAGCTTTTCTTTTAAGCTAACATAAATGTATACAGTGAACCTCCTCATCTAGTGAATGGGGTAGTGTTGGCAATATTAGAAGGTCACAGGTTTTATGGTGAACTAAGAACACAGGTCTTGGGTCTTGTCTTGGCCTGTTGCTTTAGTTGAGGCAGTATCATGTCTCTAATGACCAGGTGACTATTCTTTCTTTAACTTTTGTTTATCTAGGTACAATTGTGTTGGGTGGAATACAAACTGTTTTCCTAGAAAATACTGCCTGGCACAGTTAGTGTAGAATAAGCTTTTGGTGCTGTTAGAATAAAAATGCAGCATGTGGGACTAAAGGTATGGGATGATAGTAAAGGTGTCTAGGCTACAAGCATTTCTCTAGGAGTTACTACTCATCATTAAAAGAATGCTACTTGGGGATCTACAGATCCTTCTGTAGAGCTTTCCTATGCAGCAAATTTCCATCCTTTTTGTGCACAAAAGAGAAGCAATCTTGAGGCAGGGGAGTGAATGTTCCCACCCAACTTGGTGTTGTCTGCAAGCTTACTGAGCATACACTCAATCCTCTCATCCAGTTCATTGATAGAGATATTTAACAGAACGGATAGCTTTTAAAAGCAGATAATTTCCCACTCAGTGTAGCTTTCCAGTGGGACTGGGCATGATGTATTACCTTCCCAAGTCATCACTGACGGCTGACAGCCTTGGGACTTACTGGACACATCAGGATTGAGCTGATGAGATGATGAGAGATGATGAGAGTGGCTCTTCAGGGGTCACCGTGACTCGATAAAAAGATGGAATGAAACTGATCCCTGGGTGACTCTGTTATCAGTCTTGCCTGACCTTTCTGGCTGATTTGCTCAGACCACTACACTGGTGAATTGTCAGGGCAAGCATGGCTCTGCTGTAGATTATGTGACAGGAGGCCAGCATGGGAAACTATTCAAATCATTCAATTGCATGAGTCTCTTGAGCAATAGGTTGGCAGATAGAGACCACCTCATTAGAACTGTGACATGTTTTTAACGAATATAGAAATTTGTATATGGAAAAATACCTTGGCAAGCTCTTATGTGAATAGAAGATTCGTATTCAGTTAACTGCCTCACTTTTACAAGCAAATTTTATATAAAACCATTTTATATATTTTCTACAGCACCAGCAGCCAGGTATTAATCCACTGGATGACTATTATTTTGTTTCAGCCTCCCCCTTCACCAACAGGGTTGAGAAGTGGGCCCCCATCTTTCACCCTTATCACCATGGTGTCCTGCTTTTGACTCCAGTGCAGATGGGCATGCCTGGACTACTTGACTGGATTCTGGGGTAAGGAATGAAGATAGAAATGAATTTATAATTTTATACTGTATTTCTATGGAACAAGCTTGATACTAATTCTTATAGACATGGTGGTGGGTTTTTTGTCTCTCTTTTCCCTTGCCTCAAGATTACCTCTCTTCTGTGCACTGCGTGGCAGGAGTTCATGTACGTGTATGTCTCAGAGTATTCTTAGATCAGTACTTGAAGGTGAGGGGGAGATGTAGCAGGCAATCTTGGGGCCTTTTATCATAGAAACCCTAGAGGATCCTTGTAACATAAAACTACTTATACTTAATATAAAATATACAGTAAATGAAATGTTCCTTCAGGTAAAAGTGTGACCCTTTGGGAAACTTGCCTTATTCTATCACTTAGCCATTTGCTCTGCTGAAGAGGAAAGAATTGGAGGGGGAGTTGGTGTGATTAGAACATTAGCTTTAAATCTTGAACAGTAAAATCCTCATTTTCTCATTCTTGTCTTTTCTTGTCGAACTTGACAAGGCTATATGAGATTGTCTTTACAACATTTTAAATAGTAGTAATCTTCCTTAGTTCTGAATATTTGCTTTAGCTGCAGAATGTACAAATAGTCTCTGCCTTAATGTGCTTGGATAGACTTTTTTAGCTTAATGTTCCCTTCAGGGATTCAGATCCACAACTTTCAATCTTTTCTTCTTCCTACTTCTGTCTCTGAAAACATCAGCATCTCTTTAAGTCTCTCAACTTCTTCCTCGGGCAGTTTGTCATGAGGTATTTCTCCTTGTCTGTGAATTCCCTTTAAGATGCTTTTTCTTTTTCTTTGCTTCTCTAAGTTCTTTTTTTTTTTTTTTTCCATTTTTATTTTATGCCTGGTTCCATGTCAGCTCCCTTGGTGCAGTCTTGTCACTTTGGTGATGCTGCTGTTTAAAAAAAACCCAAAATGAACTTTTTCACTTCTCTTAACAATTGTTTTTTAGCAATTGAGAAACTGAGTTTGTATAAAGGAAGAAAAATTTTAGAGGCTAAGACTGATATTGCAGATAACTCTTTCCCCTCTGTAATTTAAAGCATGATAGTAGTCTCACTGGTTTTGATATTATCACTGGCATGCTAATGTTTGGCACATGCTCTGTGCTTGCGGGATCAGAAGGGCATATTTTCCACTCTTCTATATGCTCATTTGCTTTGCTAAAAAAAGAGAATAAACTTACCTTCTTGATCTGACAGTTACTGGTATAAATGACTAGACAAAGTAAAAAGTGGTAATAAGTGCTTTTAATATTTTTCTTTTAGGACACCTTCATTCTTTCAGATCATAATTTTTTATCATTCTTTAGAGCCTTTGTTCAGCTCCTTTGTCTTACACTAGCAATAGAAAATATTGCCAACAGTTTGGACTTTTTTCTTTCTTCTAGTTTCAGGATGGCACAGTTTTAGGGATAATTCAGTGCCTCAGTGCTGTTCCTCTCCATCACTGAACATGATAATATGCTGTAGTAATACCAACATTAGTAATTTAAATGTGTGTTGTTTTATTTGGGCTTGTTTGTCATTCAGGTTAGGCTCCTCTCTCTGGAAATGAAGGCAACAAATGTTGTTTTCCAAAGCAGTTGGAATGTGTTAAGACTAAGTGTTTTAGAACAACTTTTTAAGCATCAAATACCAAACTGACACATTTCAGGGAATGTTGAGTGAAAAACTGCTGGTGTTCTTTACTTGTGATGATTGTTTACTTTTTTTCCTAGACACCTGCTAGTTGAATTTTCTATCCAGTGTCATTAAATATTACATACATTCAGATCAAAGTGATTTTGACTGTCATAAATAACATCTTGGATGGAGCTGGATATAACTGCCTTAAAATTAAATTAAAATACTGTTTTTCTTTCTGTGGTGGTAACGAGAATGTTATGCTTCTGATTTTGCTTAGCATTTTTTTTTACAATGCATGTATGTACTGATTGCCACCTGTTGGATTTCTGCTTGGTCAAGGATACTTTATTAGCTTAGTTTTCTAAACAATTAGCTCTCTCCAATTATTCTTGTATTTCAGTGTCTAATTTCTTCGAGTATTCTTCATCGGCAAAAAAACTACTGTAATACTTTCTTCCCAAAACACAAACTGAATCATGGCTTTGGAAGTAAACATGCAGTACTGCTAAATTCCTCTTTGGGCTGAGAAATAGAACCATAAAAATGTGAGGGGAATGGAAATGGGAGTAGAGTGTTGCATGAAGCTGCTACATGGTGTGCTTAGCCAAATGAGAGGAGGTGGCCCTTCATGGAAATGACTGGAAGCAAAGAGTACAGAGATCTCTGTGCTACAGGGTGCTCTGAATGCTAAATTTACACATGTGGAAAATGTGAGAACTAAATGGGAAAATTCTGTGATGAGAAAATCCTTCAAAGGCCTTAAATACAGAGATGCCACCTTTAGTTGAGGAATTCTCTCTGTTACAAGCTTAGGGAATACTCGAAATTATTTCCTCATAATTGTTTTGTTCCCCAGCTAATCTCTATGGCTTGCCACAAGAGGCAGCATACTGAGCTAGATGGATTTTTGATCTGCCCCCTATGGCTATTCCTGTTTATGTTTATTTCCTTATTTACATGGGTAAAAACTGTGGCTCCTAGCCCCCCTCTCCCAGCATTTTGTAAACTTCAGTCTGCAATAGTTGGTCTCTGCAGGCTTCTCCTGTTGCCATTGAAGGGAAAGGCTTCAGCTCTAGTGAAGCTTGGTGTTAGTTCTGAAGTGGGAAGAAAATTGAAACCATTCCTGTTTTTTTGACTGTCAACAGGGGAAGCATAGAGGATTTAGTTTCCTTATGTGCTCTGTGAATATCCACCGTGGTACTTGCCCAAATTGCTTACAATTTAATTTGAAGCAATGCGTAACAATTGACTGTAACAAACAAATAAGAGGAATGATGAGAAATGGAAGAATAGAGGCAACTGTAATAAAATCATTACATGGTTCCAAGCAACTTCCATCACTGGACTTGTGAGCAGAATGAAGCATTAAAAACAAAGCAGTATGAAATGCAATATTCCAGTGTGTTTGAAAGCACTGTGAGAATACTGACACTCTCATTCAGATGTTGACTTTATGAAGGATGGTTATTTCTGTGCTGAAACTCATAAAACAAAATGTTTTAAAATATTTGTCTGGTTTAGTCTTGTTATATTGCAAGGTTGATGTGTTGGTGCAAGGGTCTAAATGTTAACAAAATACCCATTTGGCTCTGAATGCTCCTTTTTATGACAACACCACTCAGCTCTGTTGTGTGGTGCTGCTATCCGTTCTGCACTCCTCAAAGAACAACAACAAAAATTCCCAGTAAACAGAAACCCCTTCAATAAACTGATTCTTTCATGCATTGTCAGACTGAATTACTCTGAGAGCATAAAAAAAAAAAAACCAGCTAGATTTATAGAGCAGAGTTGCCCTCCTATATATCATTTCTGTCTGTGTATGCATGTAAACATACATAAAGATTGCAGAATGGTAAGGATAGGAATGTAGGTTTGGGCTTCCCTTGTCTTTCTAATATGAAAACAAGAACATTCCTTCCTTAGAGCTTACCTGTGAAAGTAATTACTTAAAAATCTTCAAATTGCAATTAACTGTAGACTTTTGCTCACCACTTGAAGGAAGTAGACATG
>JANHGL010008470.1:26596-53494 GCA_024611195.1 Ceyx melanurus
TGAAAGTAATTACTTAAAAATCTTCAAATTGCAATTAACTGTAGACTTTTGCTCACCACTTGAAGGAAGTAGACATGTAGACATGACCTTACAGTTTCTTTTTAGTTGTTTGAATGCTTTGTAACCTGGGAGGGACTCCCCACTGTCCATTTGGGTTAAAGTTTGAGGAAGTTATAGAACTTCAGGAAATGGAAGATTAAAGCATGTTCCTTGTGTTTCATTGGGAGAAGAAAAAAAAGAAAAAAGCCACCTCAGTGAAAGCAAAGCTTAGTAGCCAATCATAGGCAGACAAAATATTTTATCTGCAGGTCTGTATGTATACAGCTACATATGTAGATGAATATATAGAAGAAATCTGGAGTGGGTTTCATAGAAGATCTTAGTAACAAGGAGAAACAGCTGAGGTTTTATTGCAGCAGTTCAGCTTTGCTGAGCATTGCAAATACTGGGTGTTGAAAGAAAAGCTAAATAGAGGATAGCTGTTGGCATAAGAGGCTCACATTTATCAGCAGTTTCCATTAGAACTAGGTACTGCAGTAACAGAAGCTATAGCAAATGTGAGGATCAAAGAAGTGACTTGATTTACAATTATCTCTGTGCCACTGATGTGTTTATACACATACAGTAACACTTACAAATACTAATGTGGAAGGAGCCATCAGATCAAATCTACCCCCCAAGCGAAGTGTAGAAATATTAAATTAGAGAGGAAAGACTTAATAAGGGAGAAGAATGGAAAACTTGTGGAAGATGAAACCAAATTCTATAATTTACAGTCAGTGTTAAGATTCACAGTGCAAGAGAGGAAGGGAAGAATGTTACTACAGTGTTTGTCATCATTTTGTTCAGAACGTAAAAGATTAAGTCATCTTATTGAAAATGTTATTAGCGTGTAAGGCATGCAGCAGAGAAATCTGAATGTCAGTAAACTAAAACATGAGAAAAAATTTCCTGGTGAGGCAGGAAGGTTTCCTTTGCAAGTCCCATTTCTTCTTGCTTCTTCCTTTATCTTTGGAAGAGGGGGAGGAAAAAAAGAAATCCAATAGAACAGAGGGTACGGGGTTATTTCAAAAGATGTTAAGTTAACATTATACTCTTGATATTTGCTGGGGAACAAAATATTCTCTTCTGTGGATCTTTGTGCCATCTGTGTCAGTTGCAAGTGTAGGAGACAAGAGGAGAGACTGATCTGCAACTCTGGTTACAGTAGGCTTTTTGGCAACTCCCTTTTGGTATAGAATGTGTGTTATCTGTTTATTACCTTGTTTGGATGACACTTTCAACTGGCTTCAACTCAGCCTGTCTTTAGAGCCAAAGCATTTTCAAAAGAGACTTTCAGGTGGTGACAGGCTTGCCTGGCTTTCTTGGCCATGTATATGATGGTTTCCAATACAGATAAAAATGAATGGTGTAACTACATGCTGTTTGGACATGTATACAGCAAGTTGGACTGGCTGTGGGAGAGGAAATGTGAATTTGGAGTGAAGCAGATAAACCTTTTAGGATGCATAATTAGCAAATGGCATTCAGCTGAACTTCAACAAGTCCTAAGGCTCGCCTTCTGCTTTGGAAAAGATGATGTAGGGTAAGCCTTTTCAAATCTGATATCTACAACTTACAACTTTTTGTGACCAAAAGCTGTTGAGATAACTCCAGTTCAGTATGTAGTACAGGCTAGATACTCTCGGGTAACTGGCCTGCTCCCAGGCTGCTTGCCTTAAAAGGGAGCAGGTGTGCTGCAGCTCCTGTCCTCTGCCACAGCCTCCGTGGGTGTCCAAGACACAGAGCATGATCTAAAATGCTGTTAGTTACAATCAGCCACAACAGAATTCCGTACTAAACACAGAAACAGCAAAACAATAGAATTGAAGTTCCCTAGATTATCTATGTCTTTGTTTTGCCAAATTTTTACATATATTGTTGTGATTTTGAAATAAGCTGCTAGTAATCAGGAGGACAGATATGTAGGTCTACTGTATCCATGTCAAGAAGTTTCATGGAAGTTGAGTAACCATACCTGTAAACAGGGAATTTCCTTATTCATGGTGTAGTGGTGGTTGCTTCACTGTGAAGAACTTGGAAATTTTAAATTTATTTCTTTTTTAGTTTTACCATGTAGACCCAGCCTTAGTTAAGTTCAGGTTTCAAAGACTTCAGATGATCTTCAAACTAGGATTCAAGGATTTTTGTCCTTAACAACGTTGTCTGGTGTAATTTCTTCTTTGAACAAGCACATGTTCCAACTAGAGACACCTTTTATGCAGTCAGCAAAATGAAAAATCTTTATGGGGTACATTGAATTTTCTTTATCCTGTCCTGGCAAAATTTCAGCACCTGCCAGTTGAGTTCAGCAAATCAGAATTTAGACATTAATTAGACTTGCCAGAAATATCTTCAAGACTGTTGCAGAAGGTTGGGTTACATGCCTTGGATTCCAGCAGAGCAGTCAGGGTACCAATGGGATGAATGTTTCTTGACATGGGTCAGTGGCATGATACTTTAAAATATGTCTGCTTTATAACAAGAAGAGAAGTGTGTGGAGAAGTAAACAAGCAAACTTCTGTGTGTACAAGTAGAGAAGGGCATGAAGACCATCATCTGTTTGGGACCCAGATATGGAAAAGGTTTTCCAAATTCAGTGAGGAGCTGCAGGCCATGTGGGAAGGGGAGATGGGAGGAGAGTAATTAACTAGAACATTAAAGCTACTTAGCAAGCACTGGTAGTAAGAAAAGACTGGGTTTTGAGCCTCCCTTTTTGAAAGGGCAAATAATTACTGCTGCTGTCTGCTACATACACTTGTTCCAATTTATTCAGGTCAGTGTAAGTCATCTTGGCACTGAGGCAAGAGTTTCAAGATGGGGATTTTCTGATGTTGTTATGACTGAACCCTCGGTTTACTACTGAAACATGTCTGGTTTTCACCTAAGGCTTTGGTTTTCAGAGGCATATGTAATCTCCAGGGAGCTGTGACTGAGAAAAAATGCACAAAAAATCACTGTCAACCCTCTGTGTAATAGTGTCATGAATTATTTTCAGTGGAATATCTGGGTGAGCCAAAAAAAAAGGCAAAATATTGTTGTTTTCAGAGGAATAGGGCTTATCTGCTCTGTTTCCTCACGTGGTGGAAATAGAGTTGAGACTGCAGCAGTACTTTGTTGGAGCCTTGTTAGTACATTTTTTCATTTAAGGATGCTGCCACGTGAAAGCTCTACAGAAATGAGAGAAAGTCTGCAATATTCTAAGGCCTTACTCCTTGAAAACACAGTCTGCATTATATAGTTTCTGAGTGTAAAACTGTCAATCACTGCAAATGTTTTAGACTATTACATGTGCATGTATGATTGAGTTTATAGTTAATAAATTAGGTGAAGGAAAGCAAGCAGTCTTGGTACTTTCCAGCTTGCTTTGTACCTTAACATAAACTGCTGGTAGAAGCTGTAGTTACTTAGTGGTGTCATGAAGTCTAGTTTCTCAATTGTCATTCACATAAGATAATAAGTTATAAGATAGTAAGAAGTTTATTTCATAAATTGACAACATTTTGAAGTCTATTTATTCACTTGATAATTGTTACTGAATTTTAAATACTTGAAATCAACTGTATGATAAAGTTCTTAATGAAATGTGATTTTCTAGGATCAGACCTAAAGATCCATTTAGTGATAGATGAAATTTTTTTGTATTTTTTTAAATATTTTTTTTAACCCCAAATTCTTATCCATCTGTGATTTGAGGCTTTACTTGTGGAAAAAAAAAAAAAAAAGACAGTATTGTAATGAAGAGAGACTATGTGAATAGACTGAAAGCTTTAGTTGTGGGAGGGAAAAAATAAAAACACCTAAAAACACATTCTCAACCCTCTCCCCTTAACTCTACAGTACTGAGTAGGAAATACATCGCTATTATTTCTTCAATGTGTAGACCAATTTTGCCCCAACTCCAACATTTTATAATATCAATTCATGATTATTTTTTTTTAACACAAGAACATTCATGTATCTGTTGTAGAATTTTGATATAAAATGCTTATCTTGTAAACTGCTTTAAAAGTGTTCTTCCCCTCAGAATGTTAGCACACAGACTTCTGTATTTTTCAGAGATTTTTCCCTCTGCCAAGTTATTTGTGTTCTGCATTCATGGAGAATTTTGATGCAACATTTGATAGTTTCTCCTGCTTGTAAAAGGAAAACATTGGTTTACTAAAGCTTATGCACCTCAGTTACTTCTCAGTGCTCTTGGTATGATTTAGCATCTGAAGTAGAAAGAAAATTATGAGGATATATAACAAAATTTACCTTTGTTTTCATGTGAAAATATTTGCAGTTTTCTTTATAGATTAGAAAAATAAACTCATGTTCTTAAAATTCTGTTCAACTAGATCTGTATTTATTTATAAGACAGTAATATTTTTGTGATGTCACAGGTACTTTGCTTTTTCTGATTCATCAATGCATGACTAGGCTTTATTTCCCTTTCTCATCCTGCAAGACTTCTTATTTTGTATATTTGAGGCAGGCTATTTATTTATTGATTTCTTAGCAGTGAATGAAAAAAAAATTATAGGATTCATGTTTTTTACAGTATTAAATACCATTTGCTGTATTCTGCCTAAGACTGAGAGAGACTCACTATGAGAACAGATATTTCACAGTAATATTTGTGGACTCCATAGAAGTGAGATTTATAACAATACTTCTAAAGAAGATTAATGAATTTTTGTCTTAGTTCCTGAGATGCAAGGAAATATGGTGAGGTACATTATCTTGTCAGCTTTGGTACATTATGTGTAAGATACTGCAGGGAAGGAGGAAGAGAGACCAAGGAGGAGAACAGTAAGATCCATCTGAAACTGAAGGGAAAGGGATGGGTTTGAGAGGCCAAAATATTGGGATAGAAAAGCAGGAAGACAAGCTGCAGATGTTAGTTAAATTTCTTGCATTCATTTTTCTCTAGACATCATCCTTTCTATGCTGACAAAGAAATTCCATGTCAGTTCCTTTCTCTTCACTAAGGTATTAAAAAAACAAACAACAAAACAAGCCTTCTAAAGATATGCTTAAGATATAGGCCTAAATAATTGTATAAAGTATGTTTTAAGTGACACAGTTAGAGGCATACTCTGTAATAGCATCTTTCTGTAAAATCTCTGAGTGAAGGAAACAAAAAAACTCCCATTAAAAAAAAACCAAAACATACATACAATATTTTTTCTTGTTGTTGCTTTGGAACATTTGTCTGTTTTGTTCCACTCTCTGAAATATAATATATACTTGTTTTGTTTATTTCTGAAATACTCTTTACAGAGATGAAGTACTAATAGACACTTCTTTTTGATTTATTTAGTTCTTTGAACTCTAAAAGTGATCTATAGTATACAGATCTTTCAAAATGTTGGTGTTTACCTGACTGAATTTTTTCCCTGTTTCATTATAACTTTATTCTAAATGCAGAATAACAGTCAATCTAATATTTTTTTACCTGGTTAAAAGTTAATAAGATACTGGTATTTGGCCTCCAATTATCTACAGGAATAAAATCTTGATATCTCATTCCTGCAATACAGATTACAATAGACTTGGGGAATAATGTAATGCTCTTTTTTTTTTTTTGAGTTTGAAGAGCCAGCTGCAAAGAGAAGTGGAGGGAGTGCTTTGAAGAATAAGAGCAGGATCTCTTATGGCAGCTTTCTTGCACAGTACTATTTGTTGCAGCAGAAATGAGGTAAGAAGACAGCTGTTATATGCTGTATATGCAAATAAAATGTCTCACAAATCCACATGAGAAGGTGTGCACAGCACTTATAAGAAAAGGAATGTTCCCTCATGGCCATACTGTGTCTCTTTCCTGAATAAATCCCCCACCAGCCTAAACTCCTGTCTGCCAACTTGTGTTAATGAATATGGAACTTGCTGAAGAGCCAAAGCATAATGAAAAAAAAAAGCATAAACATTGATTTTAGTCTGGAATGAATGCATGACTAATCCAAATTAGATATACAGCACTGCCCGTTTCAAAGGGCAGGCTTTCTGGCTGGCTTTACTTGTTCCAAAGAGAAAAACAGAAATGCAATGAAAACTTGGGTAAATACAATGAAAAAAGGAAGAGAAAAGGGTAGAATTGGTCTGTTAAAACTGGGCGGAAAGAAGTATGCTACTGAAGTGATGTGTATTATTTTGGCATCCACTTGAAATATTTCATTTTCTTGAAAAGAAAATTATTTATTCTGACAGAGGAACAAGTGTCAGGGATTTGATGGGGTTTGTTTTTTCAGGAACTGATCATATTGTCTGTTTTGTTTGTGAGGGATACAGTGTAGCTATCGTTTGTCTACTTAAAGTAAATACAAATAACTAAAACCAAGTTGAGTTTCTTCTGACTTCCATATAGGCAGAAAGGAAAACAGAAAGGGATGCTTCTGTGAGACAGGGACAAAATGATTGAAGACATTATGAAAGTAGAGTATATGAAAATTTATGAGTAGGTGCTGCTGTGGTTGCACTCATTGATATGTCTATGAAGTTCCCTGGTTTATGTAAATCAAAGAAATACTAATAATGTGGACGAGTAGATCTCGTGGATATTTGTCATTTTTTTATTTTAGTATGTAATTTCAAGATACTGGCTTGCAGACACGAGGGAAATACAAGTGTAGAGGAACTGTCATTCCTCTGGCTTTGAATGGATCATAATTTCCATTTGCATGTGGAAATCACAGGGCTGAATATTCTTGATTTGCTCAGTATCTGTCAATAATGTTGAAGGTCATTTTCTGCTGCTTGGACAGTGTGTGTTGTTCTCCATGTGATAAGCTGAATAGTGCAGCAACTGAGACAGCAATCTAGAAATAGGCAACACGAATCCAGCTTGATAGACAAGTATGCACATGGGGAAAAGATAGCACTGGGTTCTGAGTACAGGACTTTCTTTGGATGATTAAATTTGTATTATTTCATTGTTTAGGAAACTAATCCCTTTTAGAAATTCTGTTACATGGGACTGTGTTGCTATCAATATGAGTCAACAGCAATTTTGTGTCTGTGAAAACCCATCACATTGATTTCTGTCACCTAGAGTATGTCCCAACTGACTGATGGTAGTAGTAGTAGTCAGTCCTTTGCATGGACTAGCCACTACAATACAGGTGAAAGAGAAACCTGTGAAACTTATTGACAAAATATTTGCAGCAGAAGAACATAAAGCTCAAGAACTTTGCTTTCATTGCAACTTCCTCTAGGAATGTGCTCTAGTGAGCTAAGTTCTGCCCTTTTCTTCCATAGAAACAATGAGTGTTTATAAAGCTGTAGTGATGATTCTGCCTCTCACACGACAATAGAATGATGGGAAAAGCATTGTAAAGAATGATAGAGAGGGGCTGCTTGTTTGCAGTCCCAGTGCTGCTATTACAGAAGCTGCCAGCATTCTTTAGTTTGTGGGAAAGCCCTACTGAGATCTTACAGGTCGGGGATAGAGCAGATAGAATCTGACAGGATTTACAGTGACTTGTTTTTTTCTGCTAAGCTCAGAAAAATACATTTCCTTAGTATGTATGGATATTTTTTCCAAGTTTTTATTTTGTCAACTGTGGCAAACAACTCTGTGCTACTACACGTTGAGGATTTTCCAATGTTATTATTAAAGAAATATCGAATAAATTTTCATGGGATCATTATAACTAGAAAACTGATCTAATATCTGTAATTTTAGTGTTACTATGACTTTGGAATGCAGTCAGGACTTTTATCCTTAAAGATAAGGATTAAATAATAATCCAAAAGATAAGAGAACAAGAAATGAAGAACAAAAGGAACTGCAGCCTTAATTTCTATTGCAAAGTTATTGGTAAAAGGAGACAATCTTGAAATAAAATCTTATCAGTCCCATCAGAGCTGCCCAAATTTTACCCACATATTTCTGTTGGAGACAGCACTTTTAGCAGTCTCTCTGGTCACCTGCTCCTAGAGGTTCTGTTAAACACAGATTTATGCAAACTTTCGTTGTATAGAATACATAAGAGAATGACTAAAAAAGATGCATGTGATAACACTTGCTGCCTTGGTTTTCTGCTTTCCACTTTGGAATCAAGGCCTACTTATTCTTTGCTTATTTTTTTTGGGTACAATGACTGTTGTCTCTGGCTTCTCTTTAAGGAAAACAAAAGTTGTCAGCACTGCATGGAAAATTGCAAACTGCTTGTGATCTAGTGAAAAGGCCCCTTAGTGAGACATCATGGACATTTGAGCATTAGCAGAATACTCATTCAGAAAACAACATGATTGGGGAGCAGAGATTTATCCTGGTATATGAACTCCACAAAGCAATCCTGAAGAGCAGGAGATTATGAACACGTCTCAGTGTTCCTCGTTAGCTTGATCAGTAGTCTCACTTGGCACAGCCAGCATGCTCATCTGGCTGAGTATGATAAGGAAACAGAGCAAGTTGCAAGTATTTATCTTATGCCTCTGGCAGCCTGACAGCTAGATCACATTGATCTCTTGGGCATCAGCAGTAGGGGAGGAGAGAGGATGATTCTTCTCTACATGATCCTGATTTTGCTGAATAAAGATGGATTGTCCAATAGGAGACTACAGTGCTCCATACCCAGCAGAGACCTTCCTTCACATCACCTGGAGGAGTTTCTATGGCCCTGCTTGTGCTGAGTGTGCTGGACCTGCCCCTGTAAGGTGACCATGTCAAAGGCCACGAGGAGGACACCAGGTCCAGATGTCTGTTTTGTCTCATGTAACTGAGAGGCTGACTTCCTTCAGTTATTGAAAGCTTCAGCTTTTTCTTTTATCCCAAGTGGTATCAGTGCATATCTTTCAGTTCCATCAGTAAAGCTTTCAGGGACTTGTGTACTCTATTCTCGCAGTGATGGATTAGTAGTGAGATTCAAGCAAGTCTTCATATTAATGATTCCCTGCATGGAACAGCTACTGCCACCCATTGAGCCCTATGGATTTTTTCCTTTTTTTTTTCTATGAAGCCTCATACCTTCTTCTGCAGAAGGAAAAAGCCATGAAAAGAATGCTGAACACTGATATTTTAAGGTCCGTCCTGTACTTGTGAACGACTAAAGCCCTAGGTGTGGAATGTGACTCGCTGCAGAAAACTCTGCAATGGAGTAACACTCAGGACGAGGGTAAGGGGTAATGTGCCTATGAAGCTCAGGGAATAAACTGAAGAAGTTGACTATCAACAGCAAGGGGAACAGAGGATGGCCTTTGTTTTAGATAAGCAGCTGTCAACAGTTGAATGGGTTGTCTGGTGATGTAAATGTCTCCCTGAGTCAGACAGACCAGCATGGGGGTTGTAAATATTTAGCTCAGTCCAACATAGAGAATGAAAACTGGACAACTAGTAAAATAACCTGGAATAGAGCAGCAGGTTTGAGATGGTTTCACCCACGTTGCCTTCCTGGAGGTGGGGGGTATTAAACTTTACACCTTTCACACAGAGAGTGTCTGAAAGAAGCTACTGAGGGAGTGTTGGACTCTGGCAGTACTAGAGGTGCATAATTGCTGGAGTGTGAAGTCTCTCAGTAGACCAGAACCTTGACTTGATAGAAGGCTTATCAGTGGATTCCTCCATCTGTATAGATCATACAGTTGGCCTCTTTGTGCTGTATACTGTGGCATCTGGGACTGTAAATTGCCTCAGGAAATTCTTAGAGTTATGGAGGGAGTTTTCCAGTCTTGCAAGTGACTGTGATTGCCACCTGGCTACTTAATTCTATGTAGCGAGAGTACTACAGAATGTTGTATTGGAGAAAAGAAGCATTGTGGTCACACACTGAGATCTTCTTTAACTTAAGCATTGCAAAGTGTGTATAGCAATATATAGAGATTGTTTGTATGGGCTAGAGAAAAGGTAAACTCTGTTGGAGGGACCCAATTTGTGCTGCTGCCTGGCAAAGTGTGTGTCTGGTCCCATAAGTCACTATAGCAGGTTTCTTGGCCTGCTTGGTCTTCTGTGACATCTGTATTGAAAAAAAACCAACCCATAACCTGATGAAAAGAAGAAAGGCCAGAAGACTGAAGATGGCAGTTTTTTTATTTTGAAAGCAGGATCTTTTCAAATAAATGGTTCTTTTTAACTTCAACCTATCAAATCACTTCTGACAGGGATGCCAATGATGCTGAATTAACTATGCTTTTCTCTAAGAGGTGTATAGGAGATGGGGCAGCAAGCCTGTTCTTTTATACAGTATTCTTGAGAAATGGAATATATTCAACCACTAATGAAGAGTATTGAGCAGATAAATGCCTAGGTATCAGTTACTAGAGGAGTCCCTGATATTGCAGCACATATTTGTGGTCACCCAGACGTTGCTTGCAAATGCATTCAGCAGTAGTCTCCAAATAAGGATGCTTAAACACATGCAGGATACTGTATTCTTATTTTGTTAAGAAATCAGAGCTAACTCATAACAAAACATCACAGCTGTTCTATTGTTTTTTATTCCTCTACTCTTTATGATTAGTTGCAGCACTGTGCAGGAGTGGTGCATATTCTTATATGTAGTGATTTAGTATTGCAACTTTTTTTTTTCATACTTGTAAAAAGAAATTAATATAATAGAGTGAACTACACAGTTGTTGCTTTGACCAGTTAGAACATATGATATTCTACAGTAGTTGTGGCAGACATTTCATTCACCTCTTGTGTGATAGGATTTGTCTTTGGAATATTGGATAGTGATACACCTTGTACCTCAGAAGTAGTATTTTAACAGGAATAAGCTTTTTAGCACAAAATCATTACTTAAACCATTTTAGGTCCTATTGCTATCTGATGGAACTGAAATCAATATGCCAGGCCATAGATACTGAGATTAAGTGCAAACCTGATTTGAGTATCACATTGGTTTCCAGAATAACACTGTAGAGCTCTTTAGCCAATAAATTACTTTTAGTTAAAAGTTTTCCATTGATGTTTTCATAATGTGCTTTTCAGGAATTTTTATTACATTTATATATTTTCTTCACTCGGAGAAAATTCACATTTTACAAATCTATAGCAAGACTAGACTGAAATGCTGCCTACATAAAATGAAGACCTCAAACAAGGTCTCATTTTAGCTCTACTAAAGGCAACAATTAAACCAGCATAAAATAAAATAAGGTAGATGTGATCACAAAGAACTTCATTTAAACAGTGAGTGGTCTAAGTTTTGTTGCACTTGACAACGAGGTATATGATTAGTGACAAACATTCCACCAAAGATTTAGCACTGAACTGCCAAACTGATTTTATAAAATAATATTTTGAAACCAGGGAGGAGATAAGGAGCTTTGTTCTGCACCCACTGCCCCTTCCCTTTTTTTTCTACTAACCAAACTCATAAAATGGTAGAGCAAGAATCTTACTCAGTAGAAGCTCACAGTGGAGACTTAAAGGCATAGGAGTCTTGGAACCTGAGCAAATTGCACATCACAGAAACTGTCCCAGGCTGGCAGGCAGCCTGTTGAGGAAAGCTGTGTGTGCCCTCAAATGATTTCATCCTTGCTGAAGTAAGATTCCAGATTGAATTCCTATTATTATTATCTTATATTAAGTAGTGGGTTCCTTACAGGTTGTAATCAGGATTACAAAGTAGTTTACCAATTTCTAAAGCATATCTCAAGGGGTTAGTCTTCTCATCTAGAGCAACACAGAGATATGCTCCTCTAGAGCTTCTACTCCTGATTTATCCAAAATGTCTTACAAATTTCTTGAATGACTGACATAGAATGTTTTTCTTTCTGCAGCCTACTTGTAAAACAGGTTTATTTTTATCACATATAAGAAAAGATGAATAGGTGTTTTGCCTAGGAATGCTTTCAGTCATTACATTACTTAGTGTAGGAATCGATGTTGCCTGGAGCTGCTGAATAGTACTGTAATAACAATAAAATATACTGTTTTGGAAAAGGTTCTTCTACAAGTCAGCTACTTGCTTTTTTTGTGTGTCTTAAGAAACAAATAGTACACATGTTCTTTCTCTAGGAAGATCAAACCATTTTTTTTTTCATCTAAATGAGAATTCAAAGCCAATGATAATGTTTCAATTCATAAGACCCTTCAGCATTTGATATTTTGACTCTTATTTAATATACTGGTTTGTAGTGGAAACCTTTTGTTGAAGTTCTCATCAACCAAGCACATTATTCACTGCCTAACCAAAATTAAACAAACTGGGGATTTAATTTTAAGAAGCAAACTTCAGCTCCACTTTACATCCACAGTAAGTCATTCACTCATCAAAAGTTGAGTGTAAATCTTCTGGTTTTTGGTTTTGTTTTGTGTTTGGGTTTCTTTGTTTGTTGATTACTTTTGTTTTTTTGTGTGTTTTATTTTGGTTTTGTTTTTTTTAAGAAAAAGATAAAACAATCTTAAACTCTGGTGTAGTCTCTTAGTGACATCATTACCATGTATTGAAATACATTATTTTCTAGTTGTGTTTTTTTTTCTGTTATGTTACCTCTGTGAGTTAATTGCAAAGGAGAGAACATTACTTGTTCTTAGGAGGTTGGTTTAACATGATTTTGAGTACATCAGCAATAGATTAAGTGAAAGTTATGCTTTTAGGACATCATTTCATGAATTTTTTCTTTCCTTTGTTAAATGAACAAAACATATTTCTGAACGTTCTGGAAGAAATAATGGAAATTTTGAGCAAGAAAATATGTTAATCAATATTTTTCATGGGTAGAGAGTAAATGAGATAAACAACTTTTTTTTTTTTAATTACTTTTTTGGCTGTTACTCATAAAAGAGATTTTATCTTGAGGATAAAATATAATTTTATATAGATCCATACAACTGTATGTGAACAATTATATAGCTTTGCAAATTTCTAGAACATAGATGTTGTTTCTGCAGAATGATTGTTTGGTTTTGTCTGTTTGTTTGTTTCTAGACATAACAAAAAAACCTCTTAGGAGAAAGAGTTGGGTTCTGAGCATTAGTACTAGGAAGCAAAATCTTCAATATAATAATAATAATAATATAAAAACCAATGACTTAGTATAGCCTTTGATTCATGTTTACTTTTTCTGTGTTTGGACACTGTACACATTTATTGTTCTTATTTGTATTTTGTTTATCCTGTCTGATACATATATGTCAGCCTATGTGTTCCATATGGCTTGTGCTAGTATTTCATAAGTGGTTGTTTCAAGACATAGTTTAGTGTCTTAGGTGGTGTTTTTATTATAAATAACTTTAATCAGTTATCCATAGATTAATGCCACTGATTAATTTCTTTTTCTTTTTACCCCTTTTCTTAAATTAGAGGCTTCCTGTTGTCAGTTCAGTGCAACTATGTTATGGCTTCCACATGCCTCCCTGCCCAAGAGCTCATGTTTGATCAGATGTGCATCATAACTGAGTGCATTTATAATATTCACTTGACAATACCTGGAAACCTCATGTAACTCTGTGATTACGTACACAGACAAATGGCTGTGATTTAAGTCTATGAGCAAAAGAAAGGGAGAGGGAGAACTCTAAAATGTAGTTGCTTTATCTTACAATTGGTAAATTATAAGTTATTTATATAGTCTGCATACTGGAAAAAAATCAAAAGTAATCCAGAATAATTTGGGAGCAGAAATTTTTACTTGAGTGGATGAAATTCAAGAAACTTAATCACCTCTCAGAAATCATTGAATGAAGTCAGTTTAGTTAATCACAGTTCACACTGAGCAAAATTTAGCTAGGTATCAGAACCCTAGTTGACTAAAAGTGAATTGTTAGATTGTCCATGCTTTCTGTCCATGATATTTCTGGCAAATATGAGTAGGCTTATTAAAAAACACTACCAATGGAAGCCTAGCATCAGGATAACATGCACAGCACTTAAGAAAGTATAGCAGTATGTGCAATACAGTCTTTAGAGTGTGCAGCAGAATATACTCATGGTCTTTGTTTTGATGCTGCTGTAAAAAATGTATAGGAAAGATGGACATAGAAAAGTAATTGAACAGGTTCTTTGATTAAAAAGAGATCAGTAGGCTTGAATCTCCTGAAAGATCAAAAAGGAGAGAAATCCTGGCAATGTTGAAATTTGGAGGAAGAATTTTTGTGGAAGTTTCTACAGATTTTCTTATGCTGTTCATTTTAAGAGAAGATTTCTAAATGTAACAGAGCAGGAATTGTTGTTAAGAGTCAATCAAATGTGAACAAACCTGAGTTTGATAATAGCAGCGAGACAGACGTGAAGCTGAATGGATTATTTTTTTTCCCTTAAGAAAGGCAAATCTGTATTTATGAAGTTCAATTTATGTTTTAGTCCCCTATATGCTTGTATAGATTTGCTGTGTCTTGAACTCAAGATGGCACATTTGAATTACGAGTTGATGGGATTTCTCAAGTGTTTGGAAACTTAGTTCATTTAATTATGAAATCCTCCAGTTTTCTTTGTCCCACTGTGCAGAAGCCACTGTAACAACCCTTCCTCTCCTTTGGGTAGAGTTGGTTGCAGTTGATGTGACTTTTCAGTAAGGTGTGCTCGTGTAAGATCTGTACTTTGATTATTTATGTCCTATTTAGCACAAACAGAACTTTTTATCTTTTTTTTTTTTTCTGCTTATATATTTGCAGTCATGTAAATAAATTATTAGAATTATATTTACTTGATTCTAAACTTCACCTCTGTATTGTTTTGTAAAGCAGCTGCATTTTCTCTTCAAGCCAATTATATGTGATGATGAAATGTTAGATTTTTGGCTAGCCTAGACTTAGAGCTACTGTACACAGACTGAAGCTATCTTTGATTTGAATGCCTTTTTATCTTGATAGCTTGCAGTAAATTCTGATCTAGTTACTAAAGTGTATTTTCCAAGAAGGATACTTTGAGTAATCACTTCTCATTTTGTCCTGGACATGCTATATACTTAAACGCATGATTTATAAATAGCCTATAAAATGAGCTACATTTATTAATGTCTAAGAAATCACAGAAAGAATCGCTATATTGCAAAAAATTCAAAATAAAGCATCAATGATTCCACTGAGCTGCTGATTTTCTTCCCAGAAATAACATATCATTTTTTCTAATATAACTCTTTTGCCAGTTGTTAATGATAGCAATATCTTTTTTTGAAGCTAAAGCTGTGACTTGAGCTTCTTCCAGAGCTGTGCTCCCTTTCTGAAATCTGTAGAACTTTTTACTTTTTCCTTTTTTTCTTTTTTCTCTTTTTTTTTTTTAGCAAAACTAAACAAAACCCTTTATTAAAATTTTAGCAGGTGCCTATTCTCTCTAGAAATACTCTGCACCCTTTCTACTAGGCAATAATAATAATAATTTAATTATTATTACATCTTCATATATTCATATATTATAAAGTCTTCATATATTGCTCTGACATGGAGACACCTGATGCAGTGATCTCAGTTTTCTCTCTCACTTCTGCTAGGCTGGTGGAGCAGGGGATGAAGGTTGTGTGATGCAGCCTTTGCAGCAGTCTATCTTGTGGTGATGTTCAAGAAGCCAAATCTCTGCTGTTACAAATTTCTGCTATGATAGTTGCTTGTGGCTTTTAGTCTGTTGCACTATAGGTCTCAAGTTTGGGGTCAGTGAGTACTGTTTTCTGATAAACCTTTATTTCTGACAGAGATATGTTGAATTTAGTGAAATTAAAAGATTGCAAAAAAGGGAAAAGGTTTAATTGATTTTTATTTTTTGTATAACATTTTTATTTATCAAAAAGCATCTTCCTGATTTTAATTTAAAAGATTTAGTGTATTAAAATAACATAAAAATATTAATTGAAATGTAATATTTTATTAAATGAATAAAGTTTTATTGATCAAACCCATATTTTTGTTCATGATTTAATATTATGCTGAAGTTCAGTGTTAGACCAGGGTTGAGAATCTCTATATCAATCTGAAAAGGCTAATATAAACCCCTTTCTCCTTTTTATAGTACTTTTGGTCAGACTTCCATCCCTAGAACCTCTTTATTATGTATATACTTGTTCATTTCCCAAGAAAATTAGAGTGATGCTCATAAAGAAAGGGCTAAAGGGAGGCAAGACAGTGTTTAGTGTGTTGGTGAATTAACCAAACATTGGCAGTTCCACAGTAATTGTCCATGTGGACTTGTTGCTTAATAGATTTTTGGTTGACTATAGCTTTCCATGGTCAACTCCTATGCTGTAAATTCAGAGCATACACTGTCCTTCAGTATTCTTCCAGAGAAGCAAGCTCTAAAAGTCATTCACCATAGGAGAGAAGTCACCAGAAAGTAAGAGGTCATTGCCCTTTAGTCCCCAAGAGGTCAAAGAAAGCCAGGTTTTGGTGGATATATCTTGAGTGAGTTATGGGCAGTATGTTATGAGCATAACTCAAGCAATATAGATTTGTAGGGAATCGATATTTTTGCTGCCTGTATTTTGTTCCAGGAATCTTTAGAGAGATAATTTTCTCATTGGTTACAAGACCTTTTCCTGGGTGTAATCACAGATCAGCATGAGCATTTGAGGATAGGCAAATGACCATGCAGTTGCCCATACATTTGGGGACAAATCTTTTAAAGGCTCTGTGTACGTGTCTGTGTGCACACTGTGGGTTATTGGCCTAGTTAAAAGAAACAGTATTTTTAAGTAATATCTATTTATTGTTGCACTATTTGTGGTTACTGAAGCTCAGCTGTGGTCAAATCAGTTAGCTAGAGGATCATGGTATTTAAAGAAGGCAAATGGGCACCTGCCAATAGACTCTGTAATTGAGAAGGGAGCTCTGGGGCTGGCCAGTTACACCTCACCCCATCCCTGTAACAGATGGGCATAGCATAAGTCTTCATTTGTTTTTTTGAGACATAGCTAAAATTCCTAGCATGTGCTTTTTAGTCACTGGATGTGGGAGTTGATTTTGTACAACATCATTTTTTTGTGTGCATATATTGAAATGGTTCACTGATGTACAGCCACCAAACAGATTATGAATTCTACACACTTGAAAAAATGAAGGTTTTTTTCATTATTATTATACTACCAAATTATTTTCTTATAGCACCAGGAATGCTTCTAGTTTAAGCATTATTGTTTCCCTTTGGAGATGGCTTGGTAAATAGAACTTCTAACTTGCAGAATTTCTCATTGTAAGGAAATGCTAAGGCACACACTCGTAATCAGTAAGAGTATTTGTTGGCTTTGCCTATTGTACACCTCTCTCTGACTTGGATCTCAAACAACCACTTAAGAGGCCTCCTATGCAAGCATATGAACATAAAATAAATACGATGAATGCTTCAAACAAATAGGTTACCTTTATTTTTGATTCAACCATCCATTATAAACGTGCATTATGCTGCAGCTCCTGTTGAGATCAGCCCTGCAGGAGCCATGAGCAGAGCAGACCTGGCTGCTGTCCTGATTAGATCACCAACTGAGAAGCAGTGATTTAAACAAAATTGGCTGGGCAATGGCTGCTGATGTGCTGTTGGTTTTTTTAAAGCCATGGAAGCATAGTGAAGTGATCAATGAGTCTAGGAACCAAGTGTTTTGGGTTCTGTTCCTTTTGTAGAAACATCTCATTTGCATCCTTATCTGAAAAGTTTAGACAGAAGCTTATTTTTTACAACTGCAATTTTCTTACCACATTCCAGCAAGCCAAGAAATGTTCCATTAGCAGATAATGGAATGCCAGAATATGATTTTTTTTTTAATTTATTTTTTATTTGGTTGTTCATACCCATAAATGGAAACGTTAAAATAGTTTTGTTCTGAAAAGATGATCATATGATAATTTAAAAAGAAAACATGTCTTCCTGCTCAGGAAGGATGACCAGTGTTAGTTTAGTTCACTGCTAATTATAGCAGTAATGATGGGAGGAACATTAGTTTCTCTAAATAGAGAACTTCCCATACTGTTGGCCTATACCTCTGCCTAGATGCAGCTTACAACCCCGTTGCTCAAACAGGGACAGAAGCTGAGGCAGGGCCTGATTTACTGGTTAGAAGAGAGGTGAGTAATGCCTATAACTCCAGCCCCTGGTGCAGAGGAGTATTAATAGTGCCAGTGGGAAATTAACTTCCTTTCTCTGCAACAACTGGCTGTTGAGGCATCTGTTTAAAATAATTATAATAAAAACATGTTGTAAAATAAAAGCAGAAGTGCTTGTGCACACAAAACAGCTCTGCACATCTCCTTGACTTTCATTCATGCCACTGTTTGGAACAGTTTTCTGATAAAAGAGGCAAAGTAACTTCAGTAGGTCATATAATGAAATCTGTTGATAGTGTGTGAGGCACTGTTTTCAAGTAACCCCGTTCAGGTTATAACATCCTATTCTTTTCACATGTAAACATGTACTAATTAACAGTGAAATGAGATTATTTGACTGATTTTAATGTACACATTTTCTTGGTTTCTGTATCTTAAAATCATTCAGCAATGGTGATTGTTAATTCCCTTACAGATGCAGTGGCTGGATGGTAGGGTTAATCTTTATCAAGTTGCTGTAAAATTATTGTCAGTATGCGTATGAAATCCTGTTATTTAAAGATTTTTTTAAATCAATTGCTTATTTAAAAGCATTCCTCTCTAATAGCACGGAAGGTCTGATAATAGGCTTTTGTATTAGGTTTATACAAGTTCTTCAAAATATGGAATTTTCCTCTGAATGTTACGAATGTTAATTTATACAAACATAGCAACTTTTGCATTTAAAACTATGTTGGGAGGCAAGAATAGGATTGATGTTATCTACTTTCTTTCCTGAGGTGTGCAATATACTTTCTCTGAAATGCAGTAAAAGCAGAAATACTTTTCAGAAAAGTCCATTTGCTTTCAGCATTTAGAAAACAAGATTTGGGCAAGACTTGTCTTGTTCTATATTTATATGCCATATTTGATCTCCTGGATTGTGCTCAAATTCTGAGAAACTTCTTAATTATATCAGAAAATGCTGCACAAAAAAAAAAAAAAAAAGAATTCTGTTTCTACCCACGGCTTCTAACTTAGAAATAAATTGTGACTTGGTTCAGAACTCCAACTACACATATATACATTTTTATTTAAGTAATGATATTTTAATAATTACTTTTTATTGAACCACTAGGCAGTATTTATTAATTTTTTTATTTTTTTTTTTTTTCAGTTTGAGGTAATAGTAACCATACCTAAAGCTCAAAAATCTCTTAGGAACTCCAACTGCATATTTTCTAGCTGAAGGGAATGATGAATATTTCCACCTCAAAGCTGAAACAGCCCCTGTTTCCATCCTTGAAGCTGAAACACTAGGTGCTACTTCTTTTGTTCCTGCTGTAAGAATTTTTTCTCCTATTGCTAACAAATATTGGATGCAACTGCTTTGCCTTAAAGGTTTATCATATATTTAATAGACCTTAGACTTTGTATTTCTCCTTCACATACACAACTTCTGCACCAGCATCATTCCACTCGGGAATTAAAACATTTATGGGGGCCTCATGTTGAGTGGATTTCATCCTACCTAAGACATTTTACAATTAGTGAATAAACCATTTGCTAATGTTAACCAAGGGCTGAAGTACCATGCAACAATATTTTTGTGGCAAGTTTTAAAGGAATCTGTTGAAAAGGGGAGAGGAAAAAAGAAAATGTCTTTTTAGTAGCATGTTCAGTAATGAAGTTTGACATTTTATGTCTAAGCTTTCAGGGTAATTGTGAGCTGGGAATGTAAGCATAAAAAGGTAAAGAAATTCACTTCTGAAAGAAAAAATAAGTGCAATGGTTAGGGACCCAGATTCTGTAAGGTCTGTGTGTCAGCTCAGTGAATCAAAAATATTTCTCAAATGAGCCAAGTTTCTCAATTGTTAAAGCACTGCAGAGTCCTAAGAACAGAAGACTGTTGTTTTGACAAGGCTTCAGAAATATGAAAAGATTAAATTGAAGTCCAGTCTTGTGTGATTGTTTAGTCTGAGAAAAAAGGTGTGAACTAGGAGATACAACCTGTGTAATTCCAGCTACTTACATATATTTTAATATAGACTTGAATTTTGGACTGAAGCACAAACATCAGAGAAATACATTTAAAAGTTATTCTACATGCTTCCAAACCAACTACACCACTATGTTGGTTTAGGTTTGGGGGGTTTATTAGACTTTCCTTTTAATAAATCATATTTGTGATCAAGTTGTGCAGGGAAAGGAAAAGAGCTGGAGATGAGGCTGGCAGTATTTCGAAGATACTGCCCTACAGAGAACAGCCTTGAAAGGTATCATTTCCATAGGTAGAAATGATCTTGCTTTTGGAAGCCTGAATTCAGTTCTTTGAGTTTGTCCCCATCTAGTTAAGTGTGTTAATAGAGCCACCACACATAAACAATTGCCAAAAACTCACACTTAATACTGATTCAGTTTTGTGTGAGTTGAAAGTGCTGCACAGCCGCAGTAGTGGTTTCAGAATTAACATTTGAATAGGAAAGGAAGGAAGGTGCCCACTGATAAAGGGAGAGGGGGAAGTCTTAGAATCATACCAAAAAGTTTTCAGTTTTTATTGCTAAAGCTTATCATTCTTCTTTATCACAAACTTTTGTCTTATTAAACATATTGATGTAGGTACTTAGATGAGTTTTTAGAGAGAGTTTTATGAAATGCACTCAATAAAATCAAAGGCTTATTTAATCTGTTTTGATAAGGCTGTGTGTGAGACAATGGTAGTGCATGCGTTTACTTCATGAAAGTGGTATATCTGTATTTGAATGTATTTAATGAAGTTGTCCATTTAATTATTTTTAGGTTGGTTTGTTTTTTTTAATTCTGATTTCTTTTTTCACCCCCCGATACAAAAGTACGTAAATTAACAATCCAAAACTAAACATCAATAGATGCTTCTGTGACCTACCTTAACAAAAACCCCACAAATCTGACTCCACAATCCAAGTGATTGAAATAGCACAGATGGATTTACAGGATACCAATAAAACCTTTTTATATATGAACATCCCCAGAGACGAGTCTTTTATATTCTCTCCAGGGTGCATAAATCACTGACAAAACTGCATGGCAAGATTGTTTAGGAATTTAATTTATTATCCAGGTCATTTTAACAGTTTATAGACTTGCCCATTCTATCCTGCTAGAGACGTTCTCTTCACATGTTTAAAACACCACTAAATACGTACTTGTGCCCCTGAACTAAGGATATTATCAGCTTATATATTCCTTCTATTCCCTAACACTTTATGTGGTAAGGCAGAAATGGTGGTGATGCGCTGTAACATCTTCCCTAACCATTTTGTTTTGAGTATAATTCTTAAAGAAAATCTCAAGGACTGTGACAGTCTCAGAAGCACGCCTCTATTTATAAAACAAAAACTTAGTTTGTAATGGTTAAATCATCGATGTTTCATTTTCACCTTGAATACTCTTTTCAGTTTTGTACCTACAAGAAGGCCACTGAGGGGCTGGAGCATGTCCAAAAATGGGCAACAAAACTGGTGAAAGGCCTAGAGCTCAAGTCAAGTCTAATGGGGAGTGCATGAGGGAACTGGGAATGTTTAGCTTCTAGAAGAGGAGGTTGAGGGGACACCTTACTGCTCTCTACAAAGGAGGTGGGTGTTGGGCTCTTCTCCCAAGCAGCGAGTGGTAGGACAAGAGGAAATGGCTTCAAGTTGCACCAGTGAAGGTTTAGGTTGGACACTGGAAACTCTTCCTCACTGAAAGGGTTGTAAAGCACTGGAGCAGACTGCCCAGGGTGATGGTGGTGGAGTTACCCTAGAGAGAAAAACTTAGAGCATTTTGTGGCTTCACAAGTTCTGAGTGGTAATCTATAAGAGGGTAAATTAACACCTGATTTGCATCTAATAAATGTACCCTAAATTAATCACAGACAGGAATTAATAGATGGCAAAGTATATATTATTCTTTAATGAATGAGCAAAATGTCTTCTACTCTCAGGCGCCCAGGATAATAAGAAAGAAAATGAAGTTAAGAGAACACTTTTTCCTCTGCCATGAATCTGGGAAAACCTCTCCTTACTTTGCCACCTACTCTCAAAATGTGCTGTGACTGTGGCTGGCAGAAAGCAAAGCAAACACTGCAGAGCCAGCTATTCACAGCTGTGTGTCTCAGCTCTGCTGATCCATCTGCAGCAGTTGCCATCTGCCAATTGCTTTAGCTGGGGAGCATCTGGAAGGTGAGCCATTTTACAGAGAATCTGCTGCACAACAAAGAAACATTTTCCTCATTTCCTCCTTTTTCTTTTTAATCTGAATTCCTTGCTCTCTTTCCTTTCCTGTGTCCGCTGTATGCAATGGCAATGGTGCCCCTTAGTGAGTGCCCTCTGCCATTTGTATAATTGATCACTTTAGTCAGTACCTGCATGCAAATAATGTACTGACAAACAGTATTCCCTCCTGTATCCTGTGGAAAAAAGAGACTGTTCAGTGTGTCTGTGATGAGGACAGCACAATGAGATACGCCTGTCCTCTACAGTTTTAATCTGTGAGTAGATTCCTTGTAGGAATGCTGTGTCAGATGAGTTTTACAGGACACAACAGGTCCATTTGTTTGTATTTTCTTATATTTCTGAATAATTATTACATAGTGAATCATCTTTATAGATTTCCCTTCTAGGGATTTGGGTCTTCTGCTTTGTTTTTGGTTACAGAATTTAGATATAGACAACCATCTTATGCTCTAGGCATCTCTTAAAGTTGTGTGTATAATAAAGCAGGAGGACTTACTATGAATAAACAAGAATGCTCATTGCATCATAAGTTTGTGTACAAAGCCAAAACCAAAACAAAAATGAAACAAACAAAAGTAACCAACGAACCAAAAAACCCAGTGTGCTTCATACATAAAAGATAAACTGAAGAAGTTGAGCTGGAAATTTGAGAACTCTCTGCAAAATGATACTCAAGCGACCATTCCTTGCTTATGTTGGTATTGTTTGTATTTATATTTTATGAACACAGTTTGAACTTCAATTTTTTTCTGTTGTGGTTTTGTTTGTTTGTTTGGTTTCTTTGTTTTGTTTTCATTTTGTTTTAGTAATTGTTTGTTGTTAAGAGTTCTACTTGGCCACTGAGTTTCTCATGTGTTCCTTTCTTCTTATCATTTTGTTGTTGTTTTGTTTTTAAATACCTTTAAAATGACTCCCTGAAAAAGAAAAAAAAGACTAACAACTCTCAAATGCTAGTCTTTTCTTGGAATCAAAGTTAGGATTTCACAGTGACACATCAGTGAAAGATGTTCAGATTTGTGTAAGCAGCAGGAAACAAATGCACAAATGCACTAAAATGACTGTTTACTTCTTTGCATCCAGATCTTACTGATGTTATCTCTGAGCCAATGCCGGAGTGTTGCTTTCACAGAAGAAAGCATTTTGTTAGAATAAAAGTAAAATATTTGGAACTTCTATCAAATTTATTTTCTAGCTCTGTGGGTTTCCCTCTGTTGGATTCCACACAACTATTTTATTTTTAAAAAAACTACTGTAAAATTCTGTTTTGCTTGTGCATTGGCTTTTTATTTACTGTTGCTCACTTCTGAGCAGGAGGTTGTTGGTATCATTCCTAATTTTTTTTTTCTTCAGTCCCCAAGTCATGTGCTTTGAAAAAACTTCTTTCTGTTCCCTTTGTGTTGATACAATAGGCATGCATTTCTGGCAACTGGTTCTGTAGGACTCTGGTCCTTGGCTGTGAATCTTGGATTCCTACCAATTGTTCCAGTTCTGGGCTCTGTAGCTTTAGTTTATTAATCTAATGTTCTATAACTTCCTGCTGCTAATCCTAGTTGTTAGGCCCTGTGTTTATTGAGCTTGCTCCTGACTCCCATGTATGACATGGAGTGCAAAATAATCTCTAACAATGTGTTTCATGTGAAGCACAACATTGCTCCCCAAGAAGCCCTTTTGGCTTCTGTAAGATCACTCGGACTGGAAGTGCTAATCAGGAGGGATAAACCTCTCCTATGTCAATGCTAAGACTTCTTAGTGTGCACAAAAGAAACACTCCAAACTTTATTTTTTTATTCTCTTGCTAAGCAGAGGCAATGAGCCAGTGACTATGTCAGTATCTGGTGGACTGTCAGCATGAGGTTTGGCCCATGGTTAAGTGGGAAAGAGCAGGTCAACTTGCTGACAGCCTTCTTTTCTCTCCCGAAGATCAAGTCATTTTTGTTGTGCTTGTGATTTGAATGCAGAATGTCTCATGGCTAATGACTCTTAGGCTAACAGCTTAAAAAGGGCAAGAATTCCAAGTATTTTTCTATCCTTGAAAACATTAACCAAGTGTCATTGTTCTGCAACACACAAGTATTCCAGGATGCATTTAAGGGTGTCATTTTTACTATTTAAAGTCCTAAGGGTGTCTAAATCCTGTCTATCTGAGCTCAGATGTTCAATGCATAAAAATGTCAAAATTAAATTGAACTAAAGAGCTCTAAACTTTTTTATTTTAAACATAGCCCATAGTGTTTATGGGAGGCTTTCATGGTTGTCTGCAGTGCTGGCTTTAACACAAGCACAAAAATTCTAACCTTTCAGGTCTGGGGACAGTCAGAACACTTGGCTGGGTGATGCACCTTTTTCATGGAGCATCCAGGCCTCTAACAGCAAGAAGCAGCAAGTTTTCTGCATACCCCTTTTATATTTCAACCAAAATTTCTCTGTCATGTTGTTTTTTATAAACTGTCATTTCCTGATGAAAGCCAGTAAGTAATTTTAGTTGCTGGAATAGTGCCCTTGTAAATGTTGAAATCAGTAATAACTTAATAATGAAACTTGTTTGTACAACCTCAGTTGTGTGGTGGTTCACTATGCTGTGAAGAGGGAATGCTACTGCCTGGTGATTCTGTAAAGGGTAGATGATCTAACAACTCAACACATCATCTTTGTTACAGAGATCATGTGCTGACAAAACTGTGAGCAGAGATTAAGGAGCCAGGCAGCAGCCTTGGACTGAAAAAGAAGGTGGCAGTGTACCTATCTATGTCATAAGACCTCTGGTCATTCTCAGTGATGGTTTCTGAGCGACATCTTTTACTGTACAGTGGGAGCCAGGACTAGTCAGAGGACCCCAGCTCAATCTGTACCTGTGACAAGGTTTCTTGCTAAGTCTTTTTTTTTTTCCTGTGTACATTTTAGGGGGCCCAAGAAGTATGGGTTTAAATTATAGTAAAGATTGAGTGTAACTGAAACCACCTTCCTATATGGGAAGGGGATGATTGATCTCTTTAGGTCCCTTCTAGTCCTGTAGCATATTTCAAGAAATAATTAATGAAATCACCCAGAATCTTACTTAGCTGGATTTTGGCACTTTGGTTTTGCTGTTACACAGCATCTCAGATGAGCTTTGTACATTGCTATTAACGAGCACCTTGCAGGAAAAGGATTGAATTGTGTAGTCAGCTCCATTTGTTTGTAGAAAAAAACACCTACCCATCAGTGAAATTCTAATGGTCCTAACTTAAAAGACGTTTCTGAGTAATGAATACAGAGAGTTTTGTCCAGTTTTACCCAGACTGGCTACATAAATGCTTGAGGCGAGTTTGTGCTGCAAGCTCAAATCATTAAGGAGAGTGAATTTGCTGGAATAGAAGTAATGATGATAACAGAGAGTTACAGCAGGGAATCACATTCTGAGGCAGGTATTGGAAAATATGGTGTTCTTAACTGCAATTCATAGTAACTTGCATCTTTTTGCATGTCATTCTTGACGTGAATCTGTGGAATGATTATAGAGGATAATATGATGTGCATAGTGACATGAATAGATATAACACTTCATCTCAGTGACACCTCATGCCTACCAAATTCAGAAAGATTGCTATCCTAGAAGCAGCTGAAAGCAGGCTTTACAACAGCAAATAGAATGCTTCAGTTTGCAGAATTCCTTGAGTCTTCTAGGCATGAGTGAAATATTGGTGGTTTTGAGAAGTGACCTGTGTGTATTTAGACATCTTCATCTCTGTCTGAGTTACTATGGAAGACAACAGCTTCCTGAAAGCTGGAAATTTAGATGAATGAAAAATTTAACAAATTCCAAATTGATTATTACTTAGGATACAGACAATAGTTTTCATTGAAAAGCAATCTAGAAATTATTTCTGTATTTTCAATGATTTTGATCCATGTTTACACAGACAAGGAAGAAACAACAGGGCATATTAATATACATCTCTATACTGCAGCATCAAGAAGGTTTTATCACTTGCTATTTGTGTTTAATCATTTGCTATTGTGTTTTTTATGCACAGTGCATTTCCTAGCTCTGTTAAGCATTGCCTTACTGGGAGGTTGGTCAGAGGAAGCTGTTTTCCCTCTCCTCAGCTACTTTTTTAACACTGTTACTAGAATATAATGTATTTCCCAAAACTCCTAAAGCCTAGACATTTTTTCTTTTCTGATGCTGATTTGACACTTTCAAATATGTGTTGAGAACAGAACTGATTTGATACAACAGGTAGTTATTTACCCTGCCATTTTAGCTTTCCTTAAGTGTCTGTACAAGACCAGAGTGAGATATGGTGTGTCCTGTTCTCCACAGATGTGCCTCATCTGCCTGACCTCTCCAGCCTACTCATGTGCTCCATGCCTTTCCAGCATAGCCCTGAGCTCACAGATCATCTCTGTGAGATCTACAACAAAGACAGAATTATAACGGATCAAAATAATAGACCTCTCCTTTCTTCTTTTCTCAGATAAGATTTGTTCAGAAGCAAACAAGGTTGCTCAGAAACAGAGGGATCATTCCAGTTGCAGCAGTTTTTAAACTAAGGTAATTAGTGGTTCATGACTCTATTTAGGTTCTGCTCAGGGAAAAAAAAGGGGTATATATCAGGAAGGCTCTTAGTTGACCAGGCTAAACCATGAGGTGTAAAGTGAAAATACTGTGCTCTCCAATAGCACAGTAAATTGAATAATTATTTATATATTAAAAATAAAATATTTACCTTTAATTGATTTTGATGAATAAAA
>JANHGL010008470.1:54280-64707 GCA_024611195.1 Ceyx melanurus
ATTTTGATGAATAAAACAGAATACAAGAAAAAAAAAGAAAAAGAAAAACAAAACTAACCAAACAAAAACAGAACTCCAAACCTCACTGGTAAAAGCTTGAATGGGAATTTATATTATACAATATATGATTGTATACAATATTTTATATGTATGGTTTTCATTTGGATTTCTACCCTAGGATGCATTTTAGAATCTTGGTCTAAAATGTTGCATATACATAAGCATATTGAAAGGTTATATAAGCAATCACTGAAACAATTATCTTAATCATCAGATTATCTTTATTCCATTATGGTTCTGTTCTAAAATTAAACCTCTGGAATGCAGTTCTTTTTAAAATTGTAGAAGTCTAACTTAGAAATATGTTTGTACGGTAAGTTCTGTATTAAACCTCTTCTGAAGTTCCAGGATATGGTTCATGAAAGGGAAGTTAATAAGAGTACACTAAGCAATGTACTGAAGATAGTTGTAGTGTTTTATGGGTGCATTATTATAAATAGGGCTTTCTCAACACTTCTTAAGCTGACAAAAAAAATATTAGACTGAGAGACTTTTCATTCCCGTTTTATAAGTTTTAAATTGCATTAGCTGGTCTTGTAAGGGAAAGAGTTGCAATTTTCTTTGCATCATTCTTATTGCCGATTTTATTTATTTAGGGTTTTTTTTTCTTTGTTGTTGTTTTGTTGTTTTTTTTTCTTAGAGACAGTGTTAAAAAGAGACTGCTAAAATTAACTAATTCCTCCAGCATGCTGTCTGTCTTAATACATGGCATTTTTTTGGAAAACACAAGCATTTCTGTATTTGCACTTCCACAGTGGGATGGCTTTAGGAGAGCTGTCAGATGAGACTCTAGGTAAAGCTAGTTTGTAATTGTACAAAAGGAACTGACCAAGTTCCCCTTCAGTTCAGTAGGGCCAGAGTGGTTTTGTTTTAAAATTTTCAGTAGGTGGTGGCCTATACTACCCACCATTCAAATCTTTTGCTTTTTAAAACTGTTTCTGACACACATGGTGCTAGAACTGTTTTGCAAAATGGATATAACCCACATGCATTATAGTACGCTATGATCATTCATTTTTATTCATTTTCATTAATTGAAAATTCTGATCACATAGTCTTCCAGTATAGATGTATAACAAAAAGCAAAAGAAATCCACTGAAGTGTGTATGTTAGAGAAGCAGATGTCATGTGAAGTTTGGTGCTAGGAGGAAAGCTATGGAGAAGGAACCAGAACTGTATGTTGCTGAAACCTGTTTCAGAATGTAACGTGGCTGATGAAGAATGGGAAAACCATTCACAGTTGAATATATATTATTGTGGTGATATAGTGTCATCATTATCTTGAAAAGCAAGATGATTTCATGCATTATGTTTGAGGAACAGCTATGCATTTTCCCCAGCAGAAAATAGAGTGATAGTATCTTTTTTTTCAAAGCACTGGTAATAGCAAAAAAAATGTAAACCTATGGAGGGGAAAAAGAAAATTAAACATTTTGTACTGCAGGGTTATAACTATACGATTACAAACAGTCATATGAGTAGTTGCTGGAAAACATGCACCTCAGCATCATGTCAGTATCTGACTGGGAGACCCCATCCGTGCAAAGGTGTTACCTGTAGCTCTGCTGAATGAGTGGGCTCTATGCACTTTTCAGAGGCTAATTCCTTTGTTCAATATTAAAGATATGTTAGTAATTTCTGCAGAAGTATGGATACTAGGCTATTTTTGGCTTGCTTTCTGCTTAGAGTATCTGCCCACATGAAGTGGCTACACCTTTTTGTGATGGAACCTTCTTCTCATCAGTTCTTAGGCTATTTTCCAGTGGCTTTGCAGTGTAAATAGCATTGCAGTGTTTAATCAGGGATGTGCCTTTTGCAGTACCTGAGTCATCCTGTGGTTCTGTCTCAGAGCAGAGCACTCGGAGATGTCACATATTAATGCAAACCATTAGGCTGGAATTACATTTGAAGACTTCAATGCAATCCAGCTCAATGGTCTCTTTTTGCCTTAGAGGCAACAGTAGGAAAACAGTGCATAATAAGAATTATAACTACAGTTCTGCTTTGTATTATGTAATACCTCCTGGCACAATGATGAGAAAGACATACCTCTGGGAATTAGATACCAGGACTGACTTGTAGGTAACATAGAAGTGATGATAAATATCAGGTCTTCTTATATAAATATAAGCCAATACTCTTCTCATCCTTCATATATTCTTTTTTTTTTCTTTTCCTCTAAGATTCTTTTTATTTGTTTCTCTCTTGCATGATATCTCTGGTACTTGCTTTTAAATATCATGCAAAGTATCCTCAGGAAAGTTGCAAGTCTGAAGCTGTAAATTAATTATAATCAATTATCTTACTAAAAATAAACCAAGTATTTTTAGTCAAATTTATTACTCTTGTGACTTTGCTTTAATCTTCTGAATTAAGTAGCTTCAAAGTAGAATAATATTGGCAAAAATGCACGATTCAATTACATATATATATTTATAGGGGAACAGAAAGGTAAACACCTTTTTTTTTAAGTTGTAATGAAATACTAGAAAAAACATTTTTATTTTTTAATATGACCTTTTTTTATTTTCTGACATGTATGCCTTCTACAGCTTAAAAGAATAAGAATAAAATGAAGATGTTGTTTGAAAAACAAACTCAGTATTTTTGCCACTACCTTGACTCTTATTCCACGGATGGGAAAATTGTGTATTTCTAAACTTGCAGGAAGGGAAGGGAAGACATGTTCATGTGTTTGAAAGTATTTACCGATATATACATAGTATTACTTTTATTTCCCTTAATGTAATGCAAGCAGTGCATTGGAAGCAAAGCCAAATCTGCTTAAAAAATCAACCCCCCACACCTCCCATTCTAAAAAAAACCTTCTAAGCATGAAATATTTGGGGATAGAAGTTAGTAGGTTTAGATATAAATGATGTAGCCATTTTCAACTTGTTTTTTAAGTTCAATAAAACTATTTTTTTGTTAATTTCTCTAATTCTTAACCTACATACTGTAGAATAATTTCAAGATGATTTGGCAGCTCCTTGTAGCAAAGAACTATTTAGAGATTTTTATGCATCAGAAATGCAAGGGAAAAGAACTGAGAATAGCAAGGGAGTATGGTGCAAAGTCTTTTAGGATTTCAAAGAAAAGCAAAATAGATATTTTAAATATTTTTGTTTGGGGGCTTTTGTTTTTGTTTGGTGTTTGTTTTGCTTTGTTTTGTTTATACAAGAAGATACCATTCCAAAAGGACTTGGAAATCTAGTATATCTTTATGTGGCGTTGTTTTCTTCATGCACACACCGGCCTCCTTCATGAAGGTGGTGACACCTTTTTCATTGTGTGTGCAAGAAGACAGTGAGCTGTGCTGCTGAGAGAGTTGCCCATCTTCAGATCTCTAAGAGCAGATGCTGATCACAGACAGGACCTCCCTGTTAACTGTTATCAATTCCAGTGATTGCCAGTTTGAGAATAATGGATATAAAGAGAGTAAAATAAGTGTGTGTTGACTTCTATTTAATTTGCACCCTGTATCTCTCAGCTTGCACCCCTTAGCCAAGATGATTTTAAATATGAAGGGGAGAATGGAATGAGAAAGGTGTTGGAGACTGAAAAAGGAAAGAAAGAATTCCCTTTCTCTGGCACTGTGGGGCTATTATAACCTTTCCTCATCAGAAGTACATGCCCTGCAAGTTACATACTGATGCTTAATGATTTTAGCTTCCACTTGGAGGAGTCAGGTTCTGGCTCAAAAATTAAGCTTATTATGGATGAGGATTATTTTGACTACTGTCAATGAATGTGGACAATACTATCTCAGTAAAACAACTGTGAGGAAATCCACAAAAGATCTGGCAGAGCTGCCTCCTGAAGAAATACAAAATGAAGCTGCTTTTATTTTAGATTTTTTTTTTTAACCTAATTTGTCTATGCCCATGTGCCAAAAAGCACATGTTGAATTTTGATTCATGAATGAATGATGTTCTATTTGATTTCTTTGAAAGGGCATATAAATCTAGTAAAATGTATTTATCAAGAGCCAAAACATAATTTACTAGTCTTAAAGGTGGCCACTTTTATATGGGCTAAGTAATATTTGGATAAATCAAGAAAGATATGACAAGTAAGTTGTGAAGAATAGATTATGAAATTATTGTAATAGTGATTGTTGAAGTGGTGGTTCTGAAGTAATGTAGAGAGGCATCACTAATAAAGCTGAGATAGCTCTGAGTTTTAGAGTGGGATTAGTTCTTTATTATGTTTTTGTTATGTGTAAGAAAATCAAATAACGATCTAGACATGTGCAGAGAGATAAACAACACTCAACAAAAGTATTTTGATGTGTTTTGTGTGTGTGTTTTATTTCATTGTTGGGTGCTTTTTTTAAAATCTGAGTAGTTATTTGATTTTCTTGATAAGAAACAAACAGCAGCAGATTTTTTCTCTCAAAAGCACAATGAAGTGTTAACCAGTATTTTTGGTGCTAGTGGAAAATTCAGTGAGTGAGTGTACATATGGAACCTGGGGCTGTTGTAAGTGAATCTCTAGGGTCAGTAACTAAGATGCTTGTCCAAAAGGAGTTGTTTAGTAAAACAAAGGCATAAGTATATATTTAGGATAAAAGAAGAAATGAATCATCCAGTAGGTTTTGTCTTCAGGATCTTGCCCTGATGAGAAATATTGCTTGACCCACTAAGAGGGTATCCATAGAGCCTAAAGTACAGGACAGGAAAGGGTAGCTCTGTTGCTTTTCTACATGTCAAGGAGATGAAGGCAGAACAAATATTTTAAACCTTAGCATTTAAATGTGAAGATGATGGAAATGATTATGAAATAGTAATGGAGAAATTTGTTGAATACAAAATGAAAAATGAAGCACAATTTATGAGAGTGCTTTTCTACTCGAAGAGCTAAAAGCTTGGGGAACAAAGGAAGGTTGATTTGGCAGAAATTACTACAAATCTGAGCATGATAAACAGGAGCACATCAAGGACAACCAAGTCACTGATTTCTTACATGCAAAAGATTCCTAACATGTAATAATAATATAGGTAGCTGATACAGCTAGCTAATAATAGTTTTCAAGTTAATCAGAGGAAAATAAATCATTATGTAGAGCTAATAAGAATATAGAATATAATTCATTATTAATAACAATAATTAGAAAAAAATGTCTTTCACAGAGTAAGGCAGCATAATCACAGCAAGTTTATCCAAGGAAAATGTACTTGGGGAGACTCAAGTGCATCATATGCTTTATAGTAACATGTTTTACAGGTATTGGCCATAAGAGAATGAATGAAACTGGGAAAAATGACAGTGTCGTTCAAGACTTCTGTGAATCAGTTGTTCAAGTCCATGTTACTTCAGCTAGTCAGTGGAGCCAGATCAGGTTTTACCTGCCTAATGACCATCATGAGACCTAATTTGTAGTTGATAAAGGAAATTAGAGCAGGGTTGGGTTTTGTTTTTTGTGTGTGTGTACGTGTGTGGTGGTGTTTTGTAACCAAAGCAGCTCTCTAAATGCATGACTTCACTCTTCATCCAAGTATGTTTCCATTTTCATGCATTCCTCCATCTATGTACCCTAACAGAAAAGGTTTGTCCTTTTTCAGGTTGGAAGGTTTGAATGCAGTTATTCATAATGTATGGATGGACTCATTATAGAGAGAGGTGTTGAAAGCATTAGCTTACAAATTGGATAGAGGGGCTAAATGTTAACCAGAATATGATTAGACTAACTGGCAAGGGTGAAATCTCTATCTGTAGTTGGCTTAATGAAGAGAGATTTTGGAATGAAAGAGTAAGGGTAGAATCCTGGGACAGGGAATAAGAGCATCTTTCAACAAAGAACAGTGGTGCTGGAGCCTCTCAGTGAAGGGTGAGCAGAGTCATGGGAGACACTTCTGCAGTGATGGTAGCTGGGCTGAGACTGGTGAAACTGTCATGTTTGCAGGCTGGGCTGGCATCTGATCAGAAACAAACTGACAGCAGTCAGCTGAAGGATAAATACACAGCAAAAGAGGGTTTTAATCTGTTTGACATAGACCAAAAAAAAAAAAAAAGTGTTCAGTGGTTTGAAATTTGACAGATGAGGAGGTAGGTTTTCTGGGTTGAGGATAGGCACAGGATGTCTGCAGCACGCCATGTGGGAGATGCAGTTCCATAAATCAATATTTTTTACTATATTCTTATTTATCTCCATGTCCTAGCCTTCACCTTTCCCCAGGGATACTGAGAAGTAAACTAGGTGAATGATGTCCACCCTGGCACTATCTTCTACACTGCAAGTGTAAAAGCAGACTCCGGTGAGCTCTGGCAAGCTCTGTGAAGGAATTTGCATCCCTAAACAACCCCAGAGACAGGGCACAGCAGAAGAGGCCTCCCTTGATGGAATTATCTTTACTTTTTCTCAACTGTTTTTCCAATGGTAACAGTTTTTCTGATGGATTCTACTCTCCATCAGAAACTGCTACCTTTCACCTCTACCCCTCCTGTTTTCCTAGCTAACTCAGGTTATTAAATTCTACTTAAGTCTGCCCTCCAAGCTGGCACCATCCACTTGGAATTGTTTATTGCTAGCCTTGCCACAATAAATAGACAAGAGGAAGAATCAAGGCTGTGCCATTGTATTGCATTATCATCTAGAGATTTGAATTCCAGCATTTTTATACATGCTTTGCAGCTGCTGTTGTTTGTATTTGGAGTCAACCTACTGAATGGTGTGAAGATTAGTTGAGCAAGTTGGCAGAGGCATGTGCAGCATTGGTCAGACCGATAACAGAGACGCTCATCTGCTCGCCTGTTCTTTCGTCTTCACTTGTGTTAAACTTCAATCCACTGCACAAATGTAGCCTGTTTTCCCCCTTTTGATCTGGCCCTCTTTTCTCTCCATTTGGCACTGCTTTTGCCACAGGAAGCAGATTATTGTGGCGCATAAAAAGAAAGAGGCAGTAGCAGCTTCAGCAGATGTTGCACAGCATGCTCACATTGTAAAAGCATTCCCCGTGACAAAAAAATAGCCAAGTTGATACCTAGCACTTTGGCAGTACTGGGGGGGGGTCAGGATTCTCTGGGACTGCCTGACTACACCAACAAATTCATAACTTGGCAAAAGTTGGTCTTGGTGATCTCAGGGAAATAGTGTTTCTGTCATACCTTGGTTGATGTTCAGTTAAGATTACATTAAAATGTTATGTTACAGGTCTTCCAATTCCAGAAGGTTTAGAAAAGGGTAGGGGTGGAGGGGTGGGTTGTATGTGTTAGAGAGGAAATCAGGTTTTATTGAATGTTGTTTTCTGTATCAGATGAAATGTAGAGTAGTTCTTAAATGTGTGGTTGGGAGCACCCAAACAAAATAGTTGAGAGATTAATGAGTCTTGTGCTGCAAGGCATTCTTCCAAGGGAAGAAGGTACTTTGCTATTTTATCTCTTAGCCACAGGTGTAAATTTGGTGTTAATAGTGCTCTTGAGATCATCAAGAGGAAAATGCCAGAGGCACGGCAGGATTTGGAATGGCTAGTCATTTATTATCCTCGTGTACAGTCGCTGCGAGAGAAACATGTTAAATTGTCTAGTGGATGGTGAGGGTGGGGAATAGGATTTAAAGCTTGCTGAGAACTGCCTGCTGTGACAGAAACAACTTGATTTCTTTACAAAGGAACAGGCATATGTCCAACTTCAGGAGAGCTACAGTTAATAAAGAATTGGTGAAAAGACTGCCACTCTCAAAATGATTCAGTGCCTATGATATTATACTTCTTAAAAATACTACAGCTTTTGAACAAAGTCTCAGAAAGTGAAAAGGCCTGTTCCTGGAACCAGTACAAGGACAAGCTTCCAACAGAGGGGAAAACAACTTGTTTCTGAAAGCATCAGACATTACCTTATGACTTGCTGCAATGATGGCTGCTTATAGGTGTTGGTGCTAGAAGGGAGGCTTATGAGACATCCTCCTGAAACATCATGGATGACAGCTGAAGCCATCTGTGGACTGACCTGGGATCAGTTTAGTCAGTCAGGGGAGTGCCTTTTTGCAGCACTGGCACATCGAGTGAAAATCAGATACATGAATTACCGTTTAAGTCTTCTATTCACTACAGACTTTGGATCAACAATACGGGCTGTGAGACACGCAGGCATTAAGGCAAGGGAGGAACTAATCAGTACTGCTTTATGGCACAGTCATGAGTCATGTGCTTTCCAGAATTCTTGCTGTCCAGAGTGTCTGAACACACAGGGAGCGCAAATTGATACAAATTTCAATGAGACAGATCAAATCCTGATCTTAGCTCTGATTTTGATGTAGGAAACAAGATCAATGCAGGCAGTATTGCTTATAGCTGATGGAGTAGTGTCTAATAAAGGAGCTCTGCATCATTTGAAACTAAGATAATTGCAGATCTGAAAGGAATGACAGACATGTGCTTTTGGCATACTCACCCAGGAGGAGTATTGAGATCTCATTCTTATTTAATTACTGGTGTTATTTTGATATATTTAATAGAGATCATAGAAGAAATTAGAACTTCCTTTCTTCCTAACAAGCATCTTTACCAGTAGGCTACATGACCAACCATTGCTCACTCTTCTCTTTTGCTTAATGAGCCTCCTCCGTTGCATTTAAAGAGGAATAACTAAACTTGACTAGGAGTGTCTTTTTGCCTCTACCCCATAAAACAAGGAATAAAAAAACTCCCTGTGTCTGTCCAGGTCTCTCTGGATGGCAGCACAGCCTGCTGCTGTGTCAGCCACTCCTCCCAGTTTGGTGTCATCAACAAACTTGCTGAGGGTGCTCTCTACCCCCTCGTCCAGGTCATTGATGAATATATTGAATAGTATTGGACCCAGTACTGACCCTGGGGGTCAGTATAATATTATATTACAAATTCTTTTTTTTTTTTTTGGCTAATACTAAAACTGTATTTATCTCCATAATGTAGGAGATACCACGTTCAGCACTGATGAGATATGAAGTCCGATGCCCGTGTCTTAAAATAATATGGGAGAGAATTAACTATGTCATACAGCGATGATGTGATATGAAAAGACATAACTAGCTGTTGTACATCAATTCCTCTTACACTCATGCAATACCCATTCCACTACTGTAATACTTTTTTTTTTTTTTAACTTCCTCTCCTTGTAGAACTGTATAAGCTTTCCAAACCAGTTAAAAGAAGAATGATTCTCTCATGGAATGGAATGTAATATGTCTTCAAGATAAGAGTTTGCACAAATGTAATAGGTGTATGAATATGACTTATAGTCAGAACATAGGGAAGGAATAATTTCAAATGGTTTTTAAAATGTAAAATGTTATATTGCCTCTAAAATTCTTATTTCTTTTAACAGCAATGTTCTCAATAGGTACCTTATACAAAAGCTATATCCACCACAGTGATCTAAACTGCAGGCCTATTTGGTAGTAATCTCTATAGATTGCACATAACAGAGTTTTGAAAAGTAAGTTTCTCAGCCTTCATGTGGAACTTCACTGAAGACTTTAAATTGCATTGATTTTCTATGGAACTTTGATTTCTAGTTCTGTTACTTGCAAGAGAAATCTATTTCTCTGCCATATGCACACTATTTGTGTTGTGTGTCATCTTGACCTAATTAGAATATGCTCAATATACCAGATAAACACAAATGTCTGGGCTTCCATTAAATAAACACCTGAAATATTTACCATATGACCTAGGCTTCTCAGGTGTCTTGCTGTGGTTTGGCTGTGCTCGTCTGCTCAACTGTCTAGTCCAAACTGCAATGCAATCTTATACAGTGAGTGTCTAAAAATAAGGACAAGAGTCAGACAATTGTGTGCATAATGGCAATTATTGGTAATGCTTGAAAATACTTCAAAATATTGTAATTGTGATTTTTCTCTTTTTTTTTTTTTTCATGTTGGCTTGTACTGAAAATATTTTGAAATATCTGATACTTCTGGGTAGAGAATTCCTACACTTTGTGAAGTGTAATGTCTTAATTTGAATTTATTTTTTGTAATGAATTTGTTATGCTGTGTCTGTGCTATAATAATAGGGCAGACCAGTGCATGGATTCAGATTTTTTTCTGTATTTTGCAAACTATATTTCCAAATATTTTCTGTGATTCTGTGGATTGCTAATAATTTTATAATTTTTGAACATGATGCAAAAAGTTAACAACTCGGGCTCAGTACAGAGTGAAATATTCTGAAAGACTTAATCTTTTATTTCTGTGCCAGTATATATGTTTGGAACTGATCATGTTTGTTCTTTGTTCTTGAATTCTTATTCAGGATGCCTTGATTAAAGTTCTTGTACCTATTCTATGCAAAAAAATATATAAGGTCTTATAGAAAGAACACAAATAAATAGCAGTGCCGTGTTGTGACATTGGTAGATACACTAGAGGTTTTAGTATTATAATAAA